>JAAEAF010006598.1:45778-106773 GCA_011037195.1 Triatoma infestans
TGATGGCGTGTGGCGAAGGTAACTTGTGGATTTTCTTCTGCCCATATTCTAAAGTCCCAACGATTAAGAAGGCCATTGTTGGTAAACTTTGATTCATTAGTCCATAAAATTGTGCATTTTTTGTGGGGATATCTAAAAATAAAGCGTACAGTAACCTTAATCCCGTGGCTTCAGTCGAAGATCTGAACGTCGAATAACTTGCCTCTGCCTAGATGTTGACTTGCCACCCAAGTGTGCTAAAACAGAGCGTGGAGTCCAGAGTTTGGTTCCCTATCCGTGATGGGGCCCCGTTTGAGAGCTTCTTAAAGAAAAAATAAGGTAATTTTGAAATTAAAATGAAATTTGTTTTTCATATTTTAAAATTACCATAACTTGGAAAAAACCTAACCGCATATTTTAAATTTTTTTTTTTTTTAGAGGCTCAATTACTATAAAAATATGCAAAAAAAAATATAATGTTTCCATTGGAAAAAAAAAGGTTGGATGCTGTATCTCGGGTTATGGGGTTTAAAAATGGATCAATAACTGAAATAAACTAGACAAAACATGATACATACGTGTTTTCATTTTCGAAATTTCCGCCGTTTAAAAAAAAAGGGCCTGGGGGGGGGAATATAACTCTGGCACCTGTATATATATATATATATATATATTATATATACCCATATATATACCCCATATATAATATAATGTTTGAATATATGATCAAAAAAGTTTGGAGACCACTGCTTTAGAGGAAAGCTACTGTCCCCTCCCCCTAAGTTTCAAAAAATAAATTTTCCCGGGAAAATGTTTTAAATAAAAGCGATAGGTGTTTGTGTATGTAGCTAGTGTACCGAGTTAAAAGAAAATTGTTGGAGCTGTTTTCGAAAAAAATCACGAAAAACTGAAAAAAAGCATACAGTAAAGTATGGGTTGATGGATTTTACCCGAAAGCTTTTATTTCGAATTCTGAGAATTTTCGGTAGAAATTAAAAAATATTTCCGGTAGAAAAGTAAATTTCGACAATTCAGCACCATTATTATAATATACTTGTTTCTTAAGAAGCAAAATTCATCGTACCTTAAATTCATATCAAAAGTCATTAAATCAATTAATTGTTTCATATTTTTGTATCGCTATTACATGTATAAAAGATATAGAGACCTGCCTGTAAATAGCCTTGATGACGGGGCTAGTTAGTTCACCTATAACTTATAACATTACCGCTGGAGGCCACCACGAGCAAACTATTATACACACTTCAAACAAGTGAGTAGTTTCGTCAGAGTCTTTGGCGTACTCTTATAATTTCTACAAAAAAAAAAGCCAAACTCAAAAAAAAGAAGGAATCGAAATGAGATATCGATCTTTGCTCAGACTAGTTTCCTTCTTGTAAATTCGCTCTATGTACCTAGCCCGCATTTTTCCCCCCTTACAAGAGAAAAATATATTGATTCCAATTAATTGAGGTGTGGCCGTTTATCACATATTTACATATTTAATTTATGTTGAAATTATTTTATACTTTTCATACAAACAATTCTTCGAATTAATTTACAACTTTTTTTTTTTTTTTACTTAATTACTTTTTAATTTTCCTCTTAATGAGGAAGTATTGCGAATAAGTCAATTTTTTTTTTTTATAAAAGTTTTCACAGGAAACACACGTTTTGAGGTCCAATAGTCCAAACAAATTTATGTTTAGACCGTTTTGTTCGAGTGGTCAACATAACCCCCAAAAATGAAAAATCTCAGAAAGTTCAAACTTGATATTTCGTTTAAGTTTCACCAAACGTCCAGACAATAAAGTTTTGGACAAACCGGAAATATAAACTTACAAAATGGATTTTTTAGTTTTTTGAGATTTTCTCGAAAACAGCTCCAAGATTTTTTTTTTAAACTTGGTATATTACCAACACATACCGAGAGCTACAACTTATACATTTTCTGGAGCAATATTGCACTAGGAAAATTCATTGGAGGAATTTTTGGGGGGGAGGGATGAAGTTATATTTTCCTTAAAGTGCTATTTTAACTTACTATATGATTCATCTGTATAATATCAACAGAATTAAATATGTAGCCAAAATTTCGTAGTTTGAAGAAAATCGGTTGGCCGGAAATCCGGTTCACATATGAAAATATATATATATATATATGCGAATCCCAAATAAAATATAAAAGTCTTACTTCCAGGAAACCGGTTTTCTCATTTCAATTATTCAGTTATGATGTTACAAGTTATATAGAAATTTTCAATTACAACAACTTTTGAAAGTGTTATAAGAGATGTTGTGGTTGGGTCCGCAGAGCTGGAAAGCGTCAGGGATATGTTCCGTAATAGTGTGCTCCTTCAGCTCTGCGGACCCAACCACAACAACATAGAAGCAGGCTTTTACGGAAAATATCTCTACAGTTATGAGAGTTATAACTTTTGTGTGTGTTAATGAAATAAGTATTAAATTATGCCCTAAAGGGATATTAAACTCTTTGTGGTAAGATTCATTGAATATTAACAATAGAAAAGCTTCACCCCTCTCCAAATCACTCGGTTCATATTTAATTGTAATAACTACAGTTTAATAGTCTGGAACACTCCAGCGAACTACTTGTTCTTTATTCTCCAAGCTTATCTTCCTTCATTTAATAAAATATATATATAGTTTTAAATTTTAATTTGTTATAGTTTTATTTCACCATTTAAATATATGATAGAATTTATTTGTTCTATTGTTTATTAGGTATGTTGTATAAAACTAATAACAGTGGGTGGGAGTTTATATCGTGATTGGTAGATTAAATTCTGTCAGCTGGCTTTATTGTGCCGAGATTATACAGTGACACGCTTACGTAACACGGTCAAATGCACGAATCTGATCCTATCTGATAATAGTTTGGAATTTAAATCATGATGTCTCTGATGATAATCTTTAATAACAAAATAGAAAAAAAAAAATGTTTTTTTTAACCAAACGTGAAACATTCACACGCCGCTCTTCTATAGCAATCACTACAATTAAATCGACACATTTTCTTAGAACTTTTTTCGATATTTTTGTTCACCTCACACACACACACACACACACACACATACACACACACACACACACACCGAGATCAACCGAAATAAAATTTTTTTTCAAAAACAAATCACATTTCTAAAATTTGTCACTTGCAATACTTGCTCTATAGCAGCAGCAACAGGTAGTTAAGGCCAAAAAAAATCTAGTATGAAACACTCACACGACTTTCACTTCCTCCATATTAATACAATCTAATTATCTTTAAAATTGCGATCTTCAAAATTTTCTTTAAGAATTTGTATGGAGCGCCCCAATTTGAAAACCAACAAAACTTTACGCTGTTTAAATTTAAACCCAACTCCGCAGTCTCCCAAAACCCCTCTAAATACATTTTTTGTATTTTTATGTTTCAAATAAAAGTGGTATGTTTATATCTATACAGTCAGCACATACCAAATAAATTTAAAGGAAATCCGTGAAAGTCGTTTACGAGAAAATACCAAGAAATTCTAAAACCTATTCCGATTTTTTCACATTTGGTATTTTAGCAATTCTTCCAATGATATTTTATAAGTGGGAGTACCTTTATTTATTTCATTATTTATTAAATTCGAGTGCCTTTCGGCCTGGGACCTAACCCTATATGGCCCCCCCGATTTTCCCCCAAATAATACCCCTAGTTAATCTCCCCTGTAATCTGCCGGATTGTCTACAATATCCTAAAATATCTTTCAATTCTCTACCAATTCTCCCAGGATATCCCGCAAGAGGGATGCCCTCCCAAACACACGAAACCTAGTACTAGCGAAACGGGGACACTGACATAGATAGTGATACTCCGTTTCCCTAATTCCATCATCGCAGTTCTGACATATGAGACGTCCTCCCTATATTTTGCAAATGACTAGCCATGTGTGACACTAAACCTACTAAAGTCCTCAGCCATATTCTACTAAGGGACAGGAGGTAATCTGAAACCTGCAGCTTAGTCCCATTGGTAGTACCATATAGTCAGTCTATTGAAGTGGTATTTTAGAGCGAAGCTTAAGGTTATTGTACCCCGTCCCTAAAAAAACCCCAAAAATCAATTTTTCTAGGAAAATGTTTCAAATAAAGTGAAAGATATTTCTGAATGTAGATAGTAGTACTCGAAGTTTAAAGAAAATCGTTGGACCTGTTTTCGAGAAAATCGCAAAAAACAGAAAACAAAATTCAGTAAATCGCACTTGCTTTTGATGGATTTTTCTCAAAACCTTCGTGTCAAATGACTTTGTCAGGTGACTTTAACACGATCACAATACTTCCTCTTACCAAGAGCTAGGGGAAAAAAAGCAAGAAGAAGTTCAGTGAAGTCGTACTTCCGGTTATTTTAAACGTTCTTCACAGATTATCTGGTGAAATACCTAAACGGAAGTTTATGTTTTTGAATATTCAATTCTTCGTATTTTTAAGTTTTTAAAATGGGAATTTCATTAGATTACTTGTGCATATCTCAGCCTAACATTAAGAAACTAAAGTTTGGTTGTTTGTCAGTGTTGCGATAGATAACTGGTGGGTGGGTGCCTTCAAGGATCACGCAGGAGTCGCTCTCCAGACTCCAAAGTCTAATTAAACAGACAGGACTGGAAAGGACACTATAAATTATGGGGGCCACAATAGACCCTAGGGGTCGCGGTACTTATCCCTCACAGAATCTAATCTAGAAAAATCGAATATAAGATTAGGAACTTCCAGGCAGTCACCAGATCAACTTTGATGAGTATAGGCATCAGATAAATATTGTCACTTTATCAACATAAATCTTATAAGATTCACCAACAAGCTAGGCCACACTGGCTCACCACGGTTACAACAAGCAAGAGTGTTATAACAACCATCTCATTCTCTTCAGTTCACCATTACATGGTCTCATTTTCTTGTTGCCATTACAGTATCGTCTTATCATCGTGAACCGTTCCCCTAACTTTGCTGGTCATTTACGAATTTATCTATACCATAATTTAAGACATATTTGACTACAATGGAACTTGAAATACTACGTGGTTTGGGGGGGGGAGGGCATACAGTATATCCACTATAGACGAGGAAGTCCATTAGTATTTGATAATGGTGGCGAGCTGTATTAATAAAGAGGAATAATAAAAGCATGTCCTTCTAAAACGTTAATAATGTATTCAGATATATCGCATACAATTATTCTATAATACGATTGCATATCTGATGAACCAGTTATTATTTACATATTTGTAAGGTCGGTCATATGTTTCTTATGGATTTATAAATAACATTTGTTTTCTTTCTCTGTTTATATAATTTTTTTATTTTCTTCACCATTTATTATCATAATCGGCCATGCCCTTTTAACATCCACTAATCTCTCGAAACATGTAGTGTAAAGTATTTGTCCTTTCAATAGTGATTTAAAAGGTTTATATTATATATTCCACAAATACTATTTATTACATTCATATTACATTCCTGTAAAGTATTATAAAGGGTAGCAAAAGTAAAAAGTATCACATTACTATCATTACAAAAAAAAATAACACCGATTGTTATATAATCGATGTATTAAATATTTATTGCTTACTTTCAAAGTTTTTAACTTTATTTTGTAATGTCGATTTAGTTATAGTTAATTTTGTGCTTGTATGTGTCTAAAAAAAAGGTGTGCAAAGTAACGATTTTTACCTTTTGCGTCCTGTAATCAGATTTAAATATCTACATCTTGCTTGAGAAAGAAGTCACATGCATACACCTAGAGACACTTCCTTGTATTTAAATTTTAACATTTCAATAAATAAAATTTTAAAAAGCAAATTTAGAAATCACAATCGATATTTCTTTATTCTGAGACAGGTGAATGTCAGGCTGTTGAATATGTATAATCTTTTAGGCCTTCGCATCCAATCTCAAGAAAAACAATTTTTGCAGATTGATACGGCGTCGGTGGTTTGTTATAAACTGACATTTGCCTATATTGCACTGAACTACTTCTAGGTAATATTGGAGGTGCTGGCTTCTTGTTGCTGGCATTCGAGGCGCCACTACCCTGAAGAATTTCATTGGAATATGGACGAAACGTCAGTTATAACAAACCAAATGACGCGGTCACAACTCGATAAACCTATATATATATAAAGATTTTTGTGAAAAAGATTTGTTGGTCTTCAAACAGCGCAATTTGTTTGGATTGTGAGAGTATAAGTGTATAATGGGTATGATGAAGGAGAGAAATTGTTTGGTCTGAATGAACAAACTAAATATGGTTGAACACTGTATAATGTTAAAAGTAACAGTGGCTGCCTGGACTTTACACTAAAATGGTAAAGGGTAAGGTAAATGACACATTGTGACTGGAGAGTGAACACTAGTGTATATCTATCTCCCGTCGCTGTTTATGCAGTTTCTCCCACTCTAGTCCGAGAGAGTGGTCCTATCATTTTTGTCTCTCTTTCTCTGCTATGGATCCTCTCATTGGATCCTATTACAAGTGTATACGGCATATCTCATAATAAAAATCTAGTGTGAAACTAGACCGACTAGACCTAGAGACCAAAGCGTGAGGATAGTGAGCTCAAAATAAAATGTTTGTACAACAACAACAAAAATATATAAAATTTGCTCAGGTAATTATTGTAATTAATAAAAATAAAGGTGACATTGAAATATTATTAAATTAATACAAAACAATACCAATATGCATTTCATATAATGTTGTGGATAATGATTATTACTAAACATTACACTTGCTGTCTATCACTATAATGTAGTAACATTAGTAAGGGGTTATAATATTCCTTTTATTTTATACATTAGCGAGACATAATATAATTTAACGGAACCAATGTAATAATCACGAACAATACTATTATCACAAATTGTTAGTGGCCGAGTGTTTTTTATTATTGTTTTCTTATACAATGCTATTTCTTTTATTCATTCTTCTAGAGAAAAAAAGAATCTGGTGTGAAACACTCACGCGACATTCTTTTACTACAATTTACTAAGTTATAATTCACTTCACATATAATTCTTGCAAGATGTTTATTTGGTTTCCATTTTACATGAATGGGAGAATGTGAACTTTAAAAAGCGACTTTTTGAGGAAAGCATAACCTCCCCCTCCCCTCCCAAAACACCCGTACGTGAATTTTCTCGGAAAAAGTTCCAAACAAAACTGCGAGGTCTGTGCATGTACAGTTTGTATACCAAGTTTAATGAAACCTGTCGGCATTTTCATAGAGACAATCTCAAAAAATTTAAAAAAATTCAAGTGGTATTTCCGGTATGACCGCTTTCGACCAAAACCTTATTGTCAGATTCCTTGGGGTGGAACTTAAACTGAATCGTAAGTTTGAACTTTCCGCGATTTTCTCTCTTTGAGCTGACCAAACACACCAGTTTTCGGATTTATGGGACCTCAAAACTATATTTCCGGGAAACTCGATATCGAAAATATGACAGGATCGTAATACTTCCTCTTGTACTAGCAGTATGAGACAGTAAATATAAAATTGTATTTGATCAAGAACGAGTTGTAGAAATAACTACAGCAAGTTCAAACTTGGTAATCCGTTTTCAATAGTACTACGTATCATGACACTAAGGTTTCGGAAAAAATCCTTTAACCAGAAGTGCGACTTTATTGAATGTTTTTTCCTCAGTTTTTCTCGATTTTCTCGAATACGACTCCAAGGATTTTCTTTAAACTTCATATACTAGATAGACTTGAAACATAGATTGATATTTTTCCGGGAAACACTTGCGTTATGCCAGCACCCGCTCTAGGGGTGGGCAACCAGGACATTTGTCCGATGCGCCATTTTGGCTGTAAATGTGAGAAAAATAGTGATGTGTTAACATGCATATATTTAACAGAATAGCCTTAGCACGCGAGTAGAGCGCTGCTTCAGCTTGTGTTTGAACATGCATAGATTTGTCTATTACTTACCTCTCATTATAAAAAGCGGTTTCATATTATAAAAAGCTCGTTATAAAAGCATTATTCTTGCCATTATGTCGGTAGTGATAACAACTGGAACTTCATAAAAATATGTACCTTTATTTCAAAAAAATATATATATATATATATACTTATATCCTTAAGGGCCGGCAATTTGTGTTTTTGTCCGTACCGGTAGAGCGGGCGCTGGTTTTGCTTTACTCTAAAGTACCACTTCAGTATAATACTTACCATCCAGGTAGGTACGTTTTACCACCTATATAATATTAATACCATTAGAAGAATTGATAGAGTTCCAAATTGGACGAAAATCAGTTTATCGGTACTACGATTTTACAGAATAGGTTTGTGAGTGTTTTGGAATTTTCTTGACAACGGTTACAACGATTTTCTTTAAACGTGGACTGCTTGTTGCATTGATACAAACCTACAACTTATATTTGAAATTTTTTTCTGAAAAAGTTGGTATTAGAATGGTATTGGAGGTCTGTCAGGTAGTTTGAATTTACTCAACCTTCTTAGAGGTTTTGGCACAGAGCGCTCCACATATGGCCGCCCATATAAACAAGTAAAACTCCCACTAGCATTTTTATGGCCAGTCCAAGTAAACTTTGTGACGTTGCAATTTTAAAGAAAATTTCTTGAATAAATTGTCATTAATAGAGAAAGTCTGTGAGTGTTTTTCATCATATTTTGTATTTCGGGGGGGGGGGGGGAGCAAAAACCTTTTCCATCAATAAGATCCACCTGACTGTGAATCATTTGTGTAGTTCAGTCGTATATATATCGTAGGCGTTTTATTTTTCTTTTTACTTTTTAATCTAAAAAGAAGTGGCAAACAATTGTGCAGCATTTTAGAAGAACGTGTTTGGATATTTTTTTATTTTTATTTTGTCGGTTTGTCTGTTTCAAAGTCATAGTTGCCCTTACCGCTCGCCGCTCCTGGTAATAACAAGGTAACACACACACACACATATATATATATATATATATAATGTTGAATGATTCTTGTTCTCCCACATTATGTATATATAGAGAGCAGTACTATAATACAACTGACTTGAATCTAGCAGGTTCAAAACTTGTCCGATCTTTTTTTTTTTTTTTACAATATCTTCTTCGATGTTCGTTTTTCTCATTCAGTTGGTGCGTGCTCTCTTCGTAAATACACTGTTTGTTGGTCTTCTTTCTCACTGTATCTTCCTCTCCTTCACCTCTTCTTCCGCTCTTTAGATATATATTTATACGTATATCTTCAAGGCATTCATTTACGTTTTTCTTTTCTTTTTTTAATCTCTTGAAATATAACCTGTATACTAATGTGATCACTTATCTCACTTAGCTGCATTGTACTTATCTGTATCTTGCAAAAATTTGTCACCCAATAATTTTATATTTCTTTTTATCTTATTTCTTTATTCTCGCTATCTTCAGTTTTTACATTCTAAATGCTGACTACTGCCAATTAAGCATTATACGAGTCTAGACTAAATGCTCATTTCTGTGTTTCAGTTGGTCAACCTGCAATCACCTACTCTTTTTTCTCTTATTTATTTCTGCTACAGCCATATGAAAAAATTACTTATCCTTTATGTTATACACAAAACGAAATATAATTTATCATTTTCAAAAATAAAAATAAAATGATATAAAATATAAAAAAATTCGTTTGACAATCGATACAGTACAGTTGCACTTCCGGTTCATCAATTTTGCCGGAAACTTTGTGTCAGATGTGGTTGTGGTGGTAGAACCTAAACAGAATATAAACCTGAGATTTTTTTCAACTGGATGTATTTTGTTCAAAGACAGACACACACACACACACACACACACACACACAGATCATCGCTATAAATATTTTTTTGTTTTTTACTCATTAAACCTCAAAAATATGTTTCCGGTGAAAACTAAACTTCGAAAATTTGACTCGAGTGCAATACCTAGCAGTAAGAGAAAGTAAAAAATCTATCATACTTATTTCAAAACATTTTCCTGAAAAATAGTTATTTATCGAACTGTGAGTACCGTAACGCATTATTACACTCGAGTTCAGGTATTGACCAAACGAGTGTGACAACTGAACGAGAGCAAAAATATTTAGCTCGCGTGTTGAATAATTGTTATTAAATTGTTCTTAACCTGCATGATTATAAAAAAATAAGAATTGGTGCAAATACTGAGAAAGTACTTTGGTATTCATGTCAAACACACCCGACACCCTTTCTTAGCTGCACTCTTTGATATGACCCCTATCTGTATGTGATATTTACTTTTGAAATACGTTCTTGATTTCGCATACTGCCGCTAGATGTCGGGCTAGTTGGAGTTGAATAATTTTTTACTTTTTCTCACTTGTGATTAAAAGTATACCTTCATTCATTGCTTTTGATTTAATAATTGTCAAATTATTACACAATTACAGAAAAAAATTGACTTTTGTGGTTCTTCGTAAGTTTTTGCTTTGGGCTTCCTTCAATAATCTCATTTTGTGTCCTAGGTTGGGCCTAGTAGGAATTAATAAAAGAGTTAACTCAACATTTATTAAAACTTCCGATATTTAACAAACTTTCTTCTTCTGAACTGAGGGAGTGATTTCCAGTAAAAGGACATGTGATTGATTCACACCAATCTCCTATTGCGATCGTCACAAAATTTCCTTCACTTCACGGATCCAGGCTTATAACTTTTATTTAATAGATTTTTCTGGAAAAACTGGCTTTAGAAGGGTTCTGGAGATCTGCAACAGAGGGCGCTGCGCACAGATGTGCATGATAATCCCTACTATCTTCTATATGGCAAGACCTGACCACATTCTCTCATCCATTCTTATTATCCAGCTGATAGATATTTGTGTTGTATTTTAAGAATATATTTACTAATAGTGTTTGTCTGTATGTTACAGATAGTCGACCGAGTAACCTGAGAGGGGGGCTGTGTGTGCCCCCCACATACCAAAAAAAAAAAAAATGGAATCGAGAATTGGATTGGATTATATTGTGGAAAATCCGGAGTACACTGCAAAATTAGCAACAGGTAACAGTTTTCATTGAATTTTTTTTAACTTCCTAGGAATTAGATAACATTAAGGGCCGGGGTATTATAAGCAACCTTCCTGGCCATAGGGTTGAACTCTGAGGAAGGACGTCAATTTACGAAAAACATGTTTCCAACAATAAGTTCTAATGTACTAAGAGTAATAGAAAATTATGAGAATACTGGAAAACAATCTGGGGTGAAACACTCGCACGACTTCTCTTACTCCAATTAATACAGATAAAGCAATTTTAATACAAAAAAGCAATTTCTTTAAAATTGCAATGTCATACAATTAGCTAGATAGTTGGTATACCTGAGCCTCCTTATATGGAACGCTCTATGATAAAATCAAGAAAGCTGGTGCAAAGTTAAGTTTAAACTAACTGACAAACCTCTAATATCCCTTTCAAATAAATTTTTTCACAAAAATGTTTCAAATAAAACTTGATAAGTTTCTATCTATGCAGCAAGCCATTCTAAATTTAAAAAATTCGTTATAACCGTTTTCAAGGAAATTCCAAAACATTCACTAACCTATTCTGTAAAATCGCACTTCCGGTTAACCGATTTTCTTTAAATTTGGAAATCTATTAATTCTCCTAATGTGTATTAATATTATGTAGGTAGTAAAACCTAGCTACCTGGATGGTAAATATTATACTGAAGAGGTACTTAAGAGTAAAGCAAAACGTTACTGTTCCCCCCCAGAACCCACAAAATTTTCCCGGGAAAGTTTCAAATAAAAGTGATTGGTTTAAATGTCTATAG
Source organism: Triatoma infestans (assembly GCA_011037195.1). Classification (NCBI taxonomy): domain Eukaryota; kingdom Metazoa; phylum Arthropoda; class Insecta; order Hemiptera; family Reduviidae; genus Triatoma; species Triatoma infestans. The sequence goes on from JAAEAF010006598.1 coordinate 57,558, forward strand.
ATAGTGTACGAACTTTAAACGAAATCGTTGGAGCATTTTCCGTGGAAATCACGAAAAACTGAAGAAAAAAACATTCTGTAAAGATCCCACTTTTGGTCGATGGATACTTCGCAGAAATCTTCGTGTCTGATGCGATGGAAGTGCCCAAACGGAATATCAAGTTGAGCTTCCTGGACTTTTCGTGTTTGAGATATTCTGTTGAAACACACACACACACACACAACCAATTTATAAAGTACACTTTTTCGGACTCAGGGGATCTCGAAACTTGTATTTTCGGCGAAAACTCGATATCAAAAATTTGACACGATCGCAATACTTCCTCTTACAGTAGTAAGAGGAATTAATTTTCAAAAACTACATAGAGCAAAGAGAAGTAATCTCCAAACAGAAAATCCAGACATTTATATTTACATACTTGATAATCATACCAAGGTTATGAAGGCAGTGGCAAAAGAACAGGTGTTTGTTTATTCTCTCTCTCTCTCTCTCTCTCTCTCCTACATATATAATCGATAAATTTATTTTTTTTCTTCCCTAAAAAGAAGTAGTTGTGTTGTGCTGTTTTATTAGTTTTCCGCATTTCTTATTCCTTAATTGTAGCAATATGCTGCAGTTTTCTTTGTTTCATTGTTCGTGTCCATAGTTTCTATTATAATTTATCATGACAACATGTTTCTTAAGAAATTTTATAGATTCTTATATGGATAGAAGATGTCCTTCATTTAAGTCTGTACAATTAAACGGTGGCCTAATTCTTAACGGTAAACATCTTGTTCACTCATTGTTTAACAAAGTAAATAACTTTTTTTTTTGCTTTCTTCAGGGATCTTGGCAAGTATCCCGGCCTAACTAACGACCTAAACTCACACATTATTTACATACCGTGGAGTGTCCGTAAGGAGAATAAATGAAATAAAATTTTAATAATCTTATGTAACTGTACAAAATAAACATCAATTCTCTCTCGCTACCACTACCACAAAACATCCATTATGTTTCTCTCTTGTCAGTGTGTGTGATTTCGGTCTCTTGCTCGCCCGCACTTTGGACTTATAATGTTTTCGCTCGTAACAAAGACTTATTCTCAACATACAGTTAGTTGCTCTGCCGCTCTGATAGTGCGCACATTACCAAGTTGAATTTATTTCACTTTTGGTGTGGTCATACTTCGAACATTATTCGACATTTTTTTGTACGCCTGAGTACTTTAAACCATTGTGGAACTTGTGTACCACCATTGTCTTTCAAACTTTCTATATCAGAATACCACATCATCATCATCAAGACGAGCAACGTTATCTTCTATTAACCATCATCTGTAGCAGAGCGGATGTACGTGAGTGTAGGTGACAACGGCACAGCTCCAGCAACATCTTTATCGACGAATTCCAGGCGAGAGAGAGAAATATAATAGAAAATCTCTAATAAATGCAAATATATTGATCAGCCCTTACATTATATAATCTCTTATAATTCTGTTCACCTTTCCTTTATTTTTTTTGTATTAAATACAGTCCACTTTGAAATAACTAGTGTACCTTCTTTTTCATTTCATTTTTGACGGTACAATAGTAATAGAGGCATAACCAATCTATCTGTTGGCCGTACCATACCGCTTGCATGAGAAGTTGCTGTAGATATAAATGCAACTAGGTAACTTACCATCTACATCTATTGTGCCTATAGTACCTCGCCCACTTTTCTTCAAAGCAATATTCTGAACTTTTTCTGGGATCTTTTGTTGAACATTAGTCCAAACAATTGAGTCCCTTGAAAAATATCACACAATTTTTAGTTTCTCTTACTCCTACCAACAGGAAGTATTGCGATCGTGCCAGATTTTCGAAATTCAGTTTTTACCGCAAGTACATGTTTTGTGAATACGAAAAAATGTTTTTAGCGGATGTGTGTGTGTGTTTTAACAGACTATCTCAAAAACGAAAAGCTCGAAGTTCCATTTAGGTGCTACCACCGCATCAGATACGAAGATTTCGGGCAAAATACATCGACCGAAAGGGCGTCTTTAATGAATTTTTTTGTTTAAGTTTTCATGATGTTTAGAGTTTCCACGAAAACGGCTCCAACGATTTTCTTGAAACTTCGTATACTATCTACACACATAAACACCTATTACTTTTATTTGAATCGTTTTCCCGGAAAAAAAATTTTTGGGGTTCTGGGGGAACAGTAAAGTTTTGCTTCTCTCCAAAGTACTACTTCAATTGGTTCTGCCACTTCTGTAACATTAGTGCACTTTAGAAACATTACTATATCTCCAAAGTTTAAGAATATACTTTCGTGAATAATTTCTTTGGAAAATGTGGCATAATTAAATTAGTTTCTCTTACAGCCGTAAGAGAAGATTGAAGTCGCTGGAGCATTTATAGAGGCTGAAAAAAGCAGTAACGTTTCAGTTGACAGATATCTTCGTAAAGATTATTTCAAATTCGAACTATCTGTAAGTTACGCTTTCTCAGATAACCATTTGCTAAGTAAGTAAATGTTTCATACAAGTTCGTAATGTTGCCTTAGTTCGTAATGTTGCCGTAGTTCGTAATGTTGCCGTAGTTCGTAATATTGCCGCAGTTCGTAATATTGCCGCAGTAAATGAAAAGTCAAAAATGACTCCTTGAATCATTTTTTGAGTCTATCAATCCTCTGAAGTCTCTAGGTGTGTTTTTAGGCAAGTTTGCCCTGGGTCTACGTTGATTTCTAAGTAGCATTTGATCCAGAAGATAAATGAAGGAAATAGAAATACAGGAAGTTAACATTCTGGCCGTTCCTATTTTTTTTTTCTTTACTCTTACTTTTTTAGGTAAACTCAAAGCTAACAGAAGATGAATAGCTAATCATGGAATTTCCATATACATATATGTATAATATTCAGTAGATGGCACGTCATCTATAGATGAACATCACTAAACCGGACAGTACGGAAGTCACATAATGGACTGTACTCACACAGGATGTTTGTACCGTGGTCTGTTAGAAAGGAGTTGTTTCCCGCCATAATATCCATGTGCATATTAATGCTTCTATTGTAAAACTATAAAGTTTATAATAGACCCAGCTGTCTATTTATTAATTCTTCTAGCAGACTATTAGAAAACTTTTGTGTGGAACTAGAACGCACTCTTAATGCACAGGTCTACATTAACAACCATACTCAGTGTACCAACTTAAATTTAAATGGAAAATTCGCATTAAATCTTTGCTCATATGTGTGTTATCACTTTCTCTTACTCCCATTAAGAGGTACTACTGAGATCGGGCCAGATTTTCGAAATTGAGTTTTCACTGGAAATGCATGTCTCGGGCGAATGTGTGCGTGTGTGTGTGTGAACAGAAAATCTCAAAAACGAAAAATCACAGAAACTCAAACCTAATATTGCGTCTAGGTACTGTATCGCATTAGACACGAAGATTTCGGGCAAAATTCATCAACCGGAAGTGCGATTTTAATGATTTTTTTCTGGTTGTACCCGATTTTCTCGAAAGCGGCTCCCAACGATTTTCTTTAAATTTTGTGTACTGTCTACATACATACATAAATACCTATCACTTTTACTTAAAACATTTTCTTGGGAAAATTTTTTTTTTGGGGGGTTGTGGGTGGACGTAGCGTGAAGCTTTTCTCTAAAGTACCGCTTGAATGCATTATATGGTTGTAGCTCCTACATAATACTAATATATATATTGAAAGCGTTGATAGAATTCCAAATTTGAAAACTGGAAGTGCAATTTTACAGAATAGGTTTCCGATTTTTTTTTGGAATTTTCTCGAAAACGACTGCAACGATTTCCTCTACCATTAGAATACTAACTGCACAGATATAAAGCTATCACTTTTATTTGTAGCGTTTTTCTAAAAAAGTTGTTTTGTGATGGTTCTGCGAAATCTGAACCGTTAAAATTCAAGTGTGTTCGTTCAGTAATGTTAGTGGTCCTCGACAGTGTAATCATGCTCTAGCTGCCTCTCTGCTGGTATTACCTGTATCTTTATATTAAGACATATGACCGTAATTTTAAACTTTAAATAAAATTTGTCATTTTATATATAACTGTATTAAAAGGAGTAAGAGAAGTGGTGTGAGTGTTGGCACCAGATTTTTTATGTATATAATATTTAATGTTAGGAAAATATTTCCTGAACTCGTATTCATTTGTCAAATAAATATTACGCAGTAATGAAAGCTCAACTAATCACGTGTTCCTCACTGATTGTCTACATCTAAATATTGCCCATTCAAGTTCCCTTGTATACTTGTAATAAGAAGATCTTTCATGAAAACAACAGGAAAATAGCAAAAGGGAAGGAAGAATAATTACGCCATTTATAAAGCGGAAACAACTCACTGGTAAACAATTACTAGTAAACAATTATTTCCGTAGCCTCAGCTAAGGTTTCCAGCGGAATACAGACAATGTCAGTTATAACGCGCACACCTTTTTATTTAACTATTATTAAACATGATTATCTTATCATAACGCTGATCATCGTTAAAAATATAGATATGTTTAAAACAGAAAATAAAATAAATAAAAAAATTAAAAAAAAAAAAGCGTCTAGTTTGAAACCCTCATATTACTTTTCCTTAATACTCTTACTTTAATTCTAATTGCCAAATTAAAAGTATGGAAAAAACGGTCGTATGCCCGATTCATAAAAAAGGAGACGTCTTAATATGTGACAACTATAGAGGCAATTTCGCTACTGCCTAAATATATAAAATTCTATCTAAAATTCTTTATAGAAGACTACTTCCCATCGCGGAACGTCTGACTGGAGGATATCAAGCTGGTTTTAGAACTTGAAGATCCACGGTATACCAAATCCATTCACTTAGGATAATCCTGGAAAGAACAAGAGAGTACAGACTGAATACTCATCATCTTTTCATCGATTTCAAGTCGGCCTATTATAGTGTGCAACGCAATGCTCTTTATCGTGCCCTTCTGGAGTTGGGGATACCCCCAAAGTTAGTACGCTTAATTAAAATGACGATGACTAGGGTGATTTGCATGGTCAGAACTCAGAACGAGCTCTCGCAGCCGTTCAATACGAATAAAGGCTTAAAGGAAGGGGATGCAGACGAATGGACTATTATAAATAGAACCACCCAGTTGCTAGCTTATGCGGGCGACGTGGATCTGATTGGTCGATCAAGAGATATGATCAGGGATGCCTATCTGGACTTGGAGAGTGCTGCAAGGAAATAGGACTTGAAGTGAACCAAGCCAAAACGAAGTATATGTACGTTTCATCTGGAGTACAGCGAGATAGTGATGTGGAGCTTGGTAATCATACCTTTGGGTGGGTGGATAATTTTATTTATCTAGGAACTCAAGTGAATCATGATAATAATATACGTCATGAGATTAATAGAAGAATATTGCTGGCTAATAGGGCATACTTTGGTCTACAGGATTATATGAAAAGTCGGTTACTCTCCAGGTCCACAAAAATAAGAATCTATAAGACTCTCATCCGACCCGTTCTAACATATGCCTCGGAATGCTGGACCATCACTAGAAACGACGAGCTTGCCCTCCTTAGATTTGAAAGGAAAATTCTTCGCAGGATCTATGGAGCCATCCTAGATGGGGAGACATGGAGACGGAGAAGTAATGAGGAACTAAGGAATTTGTACAAGGATGTCGATGTGGTGGACTACATCAAGCTGGGGCGCCTGCGCTGGGCGGGGCATGTAGGAAGAATGAATCCCGAGGAAGTGTCTCTCAAGTTATTGAGAGAAAACATGCACGGTGTACGCAGAGTCGGGAGACCCAGATTGAGATGGAGTGATGCAGTGGCAAGAGATGCAAGCAGCTTCCTTGGTGTCCGCAACTGGATGGTGGCGGCATCGAACCGTGACAACTGGCGTTCATCCATAGAGGAGGCCAAGACTCGCGCAAGCGGGTTGTAGAGCCAAGTGAAGAAGAAGAAGAGAAATTAAAAGTAAAAGTATCAATTTATAATATAGTACAGTTTCCTCGCATAAATGATATTGAAGACAACCAAGTATTTAGCTGAAATACCAAGTGTGAAGGAATTTTGAATCAATTTAGCAGCGTGCGAATGCAAATTGCAGAATGGTAAGTTGTGTGAATGTTTCACAAGAGTTACTTTTTAAGATTTATATCCAGTTTTGACTAGCGGAAGTTGTATTTATTTCTCATCCTGGTATCTAGTTAGCAGTGGACATATTTATTGACTTGCGTGAGTACAGCTTCAAACAAAATGGTGGATGGTGAGTTTGAAAAAAAAAGAGACTTCGGTGCTTATCTCTTTGTGTGTGGCATCCTCTTTGTCCCGACGGCTACTACTATATACAAACTGTGTGGCGTTTTTAATCTTCTCACACACACACACACACACACACACACATGCGTTGGAAGATGTTGCAACAGGTAGTCTGGTTTACAATAGCATCATGTTTGAAATATATACGCCCTATGTGGCCGTATTTATTTATTTAGTCACCACTGGCTCTCAACGAAATATTTTTTTTATAATTTATAGTTTAAGGGCATAAAAAAAAACAACTACAAGGTAGAAGGGAGGAAGGCTTTTTTTTACGTTTTGCCTAATTTATTTATTTTATGTTGTGAAATTGTACCAAATTTGTCTTTTTAACGACTTTTTAATATGTTGTCGTCGGTTATAACACAAGCATTAAAAATTTTAATTTCGTTCCAAAAATGGAGCTTTGGAACATTTGGTTAGTGCAACTTTGACTAGTTAATCGTGATTAAATTGCTGACTCAACTAGGTGGTTATATTAGAAAGGCAGGGTAGTATGTCAGAAACATAGACATTATTATGGAAACGGAAAGTTTGTATTCCTTTCTCTGAGAGGAAGTATTGCGATCTAGTCAACTTGTTTTCGAATTTAAAAACGGAGTATCAAGTTTTTGACCTTCGTGCGATTTTTTCGTTATTGAGATGATTTTACACTCCCACATACAGGCTAATTTATAGGCTACTTTATAAAACTAACGGAACCGTACAATTAATAGAGGAGTCTATTTAGAGGGAAGACAGTTAGAGCAGTTGTTCTCAACTGAGGGGCCATATGACCCCAGAATATTCCGAGAGGCCACAGGTGAAAATCACGTAAATGGTGTGGCCATGACTCGAGACTAGGTGACCATAAGAGAAAACACAGTATTGCATAGAATAATTGTGAGTCACAATATCAGGGGGAACTGATAGAAAAACATTCGAGGCAAGAGTTTCGAAATAATGTGCCATGAAGCTCTCCCATTGGGAGGGGAGGGTTTGAAAAAGATAAAAACATATTCTACGCATGTTGCAACTGTCATATGACAGATACCTTTGAAGTTTTATTTTCACAATGTTGTCCTAATTTAAAAATATAGATAAAATAATTATCGATACTTGTTTTTATTAATATTTTATTTTATGAAGAAGTTAAAACAAATTACATACAACTTTCAGACAAACGTATAATACGCATAAATCAAAAACAATGTTGCCAACTTAAGAAACTTAACGAAAAAAAATTATCGTATATAATTTTACTATCACATAATAATTGTTTATATTCACTCTACACATCATATACATATATACATACTGATGTATTCTATCTGTTCGGAGAGAGAGAGTGAAAGAGAGAGAAAATTCTAATATTTTTTAGGCCATGAATTTCTTTTATTACATCTGCGTGTCATAGAAAATTTATGTTTGATTTATTAAATGTTTATCTTCGTTTCTCTTGAGAGGTTTACGTGTATTTGTGTCTGCCTGTCTGTCTTGTTTCTATGTTTACTCACGTTTTCGTATTGATCAAGATTGTATATATTATATATACAAACATTTCTTTTTGGGTATATATTTGTTTGATAATTTATTTATTTATTTATATTTTTTGGTTAACTTCCTTGAATAAGAAAAAAAATTATCAATTTTTAGGTGGAACTTTCATTATTTGTTAAAGTTTTTTTATTTATTCAGTCAGCTGATCATGAGATATGCTCACTGCATTTAAATTTTATAGCCGAAATTTATGCTTTACTTTGCTGCAATAGAACGAATAGAGGTCGTTTGTAAGAAATCTCGACCTTCGTTATAGAGCTGGCACTTTGTACCAACTTCGTTCAGGCCTTTCTCAACACTGCTGGACTTCTTGGACAAGCATAAATACTGGAAAAGTTGAAACCAGATGATTTTACTGGATGTCTGGACAATTTAGGGCAACCGACAGCAGTGAAATGGCATGTTGTGCAGTTGAGATATAGCAAAAGAACTGGGGGAGGGATCTTGCTTTAGTCCAATCCACCCGCTGCGAAACAGAATAATTGGGGATCTCCCTTTTGTTGCAGACTAAGTTAAACAACTTTTTACTCAACTCAGGAGCCTACTTCAGACAGGCTAGCTCATGATCGCACGTTTTGGAGTGAGATTTAGATCTTCTTCTAAACCAAAGATCTCTTTGCATCTCTCTTGAAATCAGTTTGGATTTCTGGGACGTTCATTAAGGAATGTTATGTTGTAAAGGCTAGTAGGACCAAGTGGCTTGTCTGAGTCTCTTCTAGAGCTTTGACTAGTTTGTCTAAGCTTCATTATTAAATGCTAGAAGTGATAGAACAAGCAATGAAGTTTATCCATTAAATAAGATCCTATCCCTCGAAGGAGGTCATTGCTTCAGGGACTTTGCGTCCTGAACGTAGCACACAACATTTAATGATCTAGCGTACGGCACCATTGGCTCTGTACCTTTTACAGATGACTAGATGCTCTGTAATAAAGTAATAAACTGATACCTAGAAGGGATCAACAACAGTTGTAGGTCGCAGTAGATTTTACCATCCCTCCCACATCGACCAGCCTGACTTCCATTTTAGTCAGGACTTGATTGATATATATGTACTAGGTACTGGTCTCTAATGTAATCAAAATCAGGCGCCATCTTTATTCTAACCACTAATTATAATTGAACCCTCTAAAATAAATTTTTCCGGAAAAATGTTGCAAATCCAAATTGTAGGTGCAGCCAACATTACAAATTTAAAGAAAATTTTGGAACCAATTAAGAGAAAATTCTGAAAAATACAGAAACTTATTTTGTAACGTCGTACTTTCGGTTAACCGATTTTCTTCAAACTTGGAATCTAGCAATTCATTAATTTATTGCAACTTAATATTATATAGATGATGATATATTCGAATGTTATTACAGAGGAAAGCAGAATGTTCCAGCCCCCTTCCAAAAAAATTCAGTTTTTCTGGGAAAATATCTCCTGATATTTGATTGTCTGAATGTGTGGTTAGTATGAGAAATTCAAAAGAGAATCGTTACGGCTTTTTCTTCTTTTTTTTATAAAATTGCGAAAAAGTAAAAGAAAATACCACTGTAGTTGCACTTCAGGTCGACTGATTTTTAGCCGAAACTTTTGTATCGGAGGCGACGGTGACCTTAGATTAGATTGAGCAGTATGAGAAACCTCCCTCTTCATGAGGTTGGTTTTGGAACAGCCGACTCTCTCCAGCTTTCCCAACCAGCTCTTTTTGCATTATTAGCTCCTCTGATCTCAGTATACACAATCTAGCGATTGCAGCACAATGAACAGCAGATGAAGCGTTTCCTCCTCCTCCTCTTGACATAGTCTACACAAAGATTCTGAGCTTTATCCCCACCTCATGTAGGTAGTTTTTTAAATCAGTAGGTCGTGCCCTGTGAAAAGGCCTGTCACCAGGTTAATCTGGTTCCTTCCTAAGCAAAAGGTCTCTTTAATTCTATTCTTCGACATGATCATCTTGCTGTATTTGACTCCCAGACTTAGTTTCCTAATTACATCGTGCTCTCTCCAGAGCCGGTCTTTAAACTAAGAATACCCGTATTGCCCTTTCGTTATCCGGAGGACAGTTTGTGGACTAAAACGTAGTATTAGCCCCATTGCTGGGGTAGTAAACAGCCATTTGTTCCGCTTTTCATTACCTCGAATCCCCGCGTGTTCCGACACCCATTCCAGACGGTGTTAGCTTAACCAGTACATCAATTTTGTGTTTCTGTTTTTGTAAATTTTTACTTTCCCTTACTGCTGTTAAGAAGAAATATTGGGGGGATCAAGTCAAATTGTCTGGAAATTGAGTTTTCACTAGAAATACACGTTTTGAGGTTCCCTAAGTCTGGAAAAAATGGTTTCTCAGAAATTGTTCTCTCTCTCTGTCTATGTGTGTGTGTGTGTGTGTGTGTGTGTGTGTGTGTGTGTGTGGCAAATACATATAAGACTCTGTGTCTCCGGACTTGTTATATACTCTTCTACTGTAAACGGCACTTGGCCTAAACGTCACCCCCCAACAGAACACCACTCTCAATTTTAATTCAAATTATTCAAACTACTCAAATTTAACTCAATTTTATTATTATTATTAAGTAGATAACTATAGTAATTTGTTAAGTGTTTAACATTACATATCTAATAAAAACACAGTAAATTAAGTCAGCTGATTAAACTTTAAAACAATCAGCTGATCTATATCACTGCCTTCCATATTAAGGAAATAATAATAACAAAATGAAATACTGTCTCACGATCTTTTTTTTTATTATCTATTTTATTTTTAAATAATAATCTGTAATAAATAGCTTTTGATTGAAAGGGCAAAGTAAACGAATAAAATATAGTGCAACCATAAATCACGAACTATTTCTGGATTTTCGTTTTAATAATCTCTTATGTTATTGGTAAACGGAAATAACAAGAAAAAAAAGTTCTATCGTCGGTAGTATATTAACGAGATAAACGTGAAATGAGGGATATATATAAGGTATGGATTGTTATCATTATAATTTATAACATATTACTGGCATGACTAATATGACAGATAGATTTGTGTCTGGTTTATTTGACATAAAGGGGGTGGACGCTGAAATATACAGCAAATGTGAACGTGTAGTTCACATGATCTTCCACTTCACTGTGGGGTAAAAATGTTAAAGAAAATTGGCTAATTCTAGATCCTGGATATTTTTATTTTAACTTCCTCTCTTTCTAATGTAAGCGGAAGTTGTACGATTGTATTGTATATTCTTCAAATTGAGTTTTTGTTGGAAATACTTGTTTTAAAGCCCTCAGAAAAACAAAAAACAGGAAGTCAAATATAATTCCATTTTAGATACTGTCCATAATAAAGGACAAGAAGGGGCTCCGTTAAAATCTAAACCAACCGGAAGTGCTACTTTAGACATTTTTTTATTTTGTTTTGTTTGTTATTTTATTAAAAAACGACACCAGCGATTTTCTCTACTTGGAGCAATAACAGCATACATAAATTTGAAATATTAGTCTGGGAATATTTATTTTTGGAGGGAATCTGTAGGAACTGCGTCGCCAGCTCCCCTTTAAGGCGTCACTTCCAAATATCTTAGGGTTCTACTAATTATACAATAAATGACATTAAAACACCATGTTGAGAGAAAATCAATTAACAACAAGTGCGAGTTTTCAGAATGATTTTTTTTTCTAATTTTGTTTCTTATTTTCTCGAAGGCTCCAAGGATTTTCCTAAAACTTGGTGATATATATATATAAGTATATATATATACGCACCTATGACTTTTATTAATTTTTCTTACTCCAGAGTAGAAGTATTCTATATTCTATTCTCTATTATATTAATTTTTCTTACTCTAGAGTATTTTTCTTACTCAGTATTGCGATCCTATCAAATTTTTTAAATTGAGTTTTCACCGGAAATACTCGTACTATTGCTGTTGATATTCTGCTTTCGTCTTTTCTACTTCAATTGTCCAAGATATTCTTTGTGGATTTTTTCCGCGGGTGAGTCTTAAGCTCTTGTCTATACCTCAGCCGTAGTTGAAGGGTTTTTAAATTAAATTTTAGATGAATCACTTTTATTGCCTGAAAAATTTTATTTTTAGGGGTTTATGGGGGTAGTTGTTAGCGTTAGGCCTAACTTTAAAGTGCTAGGTTCAATATATTGCACGATTCTATCACTTGTCTAAAATATTAGAGAGAATTAAGTGTGTTGCGAATATATGAAGCTTGAAATAAATTCTTGAGAATGATTCATGCAAAATTCTTTGGCGTATTTTCTTGATTATAATTCGAGAACTTGCTTTTTTTTTCTTATTTTATAAATATTAAGTATAGATAGAGAGCATCTTTACTAGAACAAATCTTTTTATTGTTTAAACATTACCTTGTCTTCAACATAACCTAATTCATAAGCTGCAAACATAACCTGAATCTACGTTTTTTTTTAGTTTGACCTAAATCAAAATAAAACAGATTTCCGCAAAAGGAATTGCTATAGTAATGTGAAATAGAATAGTGTTAATAGTTTAAGTGGATTGTTGTGCATAAAACTAGAATAAAGTGTTTACATCACAATAGACCACTTGAGTTTATATATATAGGTATAGTTTATAGATATGTATTAGAAAAACAATAACAGAACGAAAAATTGCTCTGAAGGTTACATGCCATAAGGTTAGAAAAAACATTATAAAAAAACCTCGTGTTCATTAAATCATTTTTCTATTTTTTGTTTGTTTTAGTTTTGAATACTATTATTGGTTCAATTGTTTATTGTTTGGTGCTTGCATTAATATTTTATATTCCAATTGAATCTATTTAAAGGGGAAAATAAAAAAAATCGAATATGAAATTACATATTTCTATGTATATAAATCTATTTAGTGAAACTGATCACGTAGTTATTATAACTGTACATATACGAGTCGTATAATAGATATCTCTATGGCAGTGACTTCCTTGTAGATCTATTGAATAATTCGACATTGAATATAAGGTGGTGACATTCGAATGTGTGATCGGCAGTTATATTAGTATTTATTCATCATGGCGACAGGAAATTATTACGATAAATATAACTTGGTGTGCCAACTCATTTTGAGAACAAAAAAAAAACAACAACTTGCTTTTATCTAGTATATCAGTCTAGATAAAATGAATTATTGATAATAAATTTCAGTCGTAGATATTTATATTTTGGCCATATCATCAGTTTCTTTTTGCTCTTTCTCATTCTCCTAGTAAAAGAAAGTATTATAAAAATTTTTGATATCGAGCTTTCACAAAAAATACACGTTTTGAGGTCTCCTAAGCCGAAAGAGTAGTTTTTGGAAAAATGGCCTCTGTGTGTGTGTGTGTGTGTGTGTGTGTATTTACAGATATCCTACAACACGCTAAATATAAATGAATTTCAATGAAAAAAGGCTTCCAACTTTTTAGAGAAAATAGTTAAAAACCGTTTTTAAATTCGATAAAACTTGGAGATCTATTCTGCAAAATCACACTTCCGGTTAAGGGATTTCTTTAAAATTCAAACTTGGAATTCTAGCAACGCATTTAATGAAAATTAACTTATGTAATTAGCAGAACCTGTACATTGCAGTAAAGTGGCATTTTAGAAGAAAGCTCTACAACATTGCACCTCCCACAGGACTCTCCGGAAAACCAAATTTCCAATAATAATATTTCCAATTACGCAGGCAAAAAAAAAAAATCTTAGTTAATTTGCTAGTAATGACGCAAAAAAAAAATATATGAGTTATTATTAAATGACGCACACACATACACGGTTACGTCATAAAGAAAGTGTTTGCCCGAATACTTATTATATTTCCAAATTGACTTAAAAGCCTCACGTCTCGCCTCCGAGCTGTACACGTATATTTACAAACGTAATCATTTCGTGTAACATTCAATTCCCTGTCAATATTGACATATGTATGTTCTATGGATTTAATGTTTTCCTTCTTTTTTACTCTCTCTCTCTATCACGTCATACACACATACACATCCATACACACACACATACATACATACATACATACATACTTATATACTTACATACACACACACAGTCAAAGCATTGCTATTTAATTCTACATTATACACTTATTTTTTGGCAATTATAATAATAATGTTCTGATAATATTACTAATTAAACAGCTGATTTATTGCAATGCTTTCTTGATATTTACCAAAATATTTACAAAATAACACATTGATGATAATTTTTACAATATTTATATGTTTAAGATACCGATTTTGTTGAAATCACTGGTAGTTATCAAAGTCTCCTCTCTCTCACTCTCTCTCTCTCTCTCTTTTCCTGAAAGAGGTATTAATTGGTATTTGCTTGTCAGAGTTCCAAAATTATGAGTATCCATATCTTCCTCGAGTCATGAGCTTTGTTACATAACTGTCTGCCAAGCGAAGTACTTACCATCTTTACGCCATTATAGTGCGCCATAAGTACATAGAATTAATGTTAATTAAATGTATTTATAGGTTCTCTTTCTAATAATATAAGAATATGTATTGTGATCATATTTTCGAAATTGACTTATTATCTCAAACATATGTTTTGAGGTACCCCGGAGTGCAAAAAATGTTTGTAGCGAATGTTCTGTCTGTGTGTGTGAATAAAACATCTCAAAAACTAAAATTACAGGAAGCTCAAACTTGATAATTCCATCTAGGTATTATCACCGCATCTAACACGAAGGTTTCGGGCAAAATACATCAACCAGAAATGCTCCTTTACTGAATAATTTCTTTCCTCAGTTTTTCGCGTTTTTCTCGAAAACGCCACCAACGATTTTCTTTTAATTCAAATAATTTTCCTAAAATAATTATTTTGGAACATTTTTTTTTTAATATTTTCTCTGGAAAATTTATTTTTGGAATGTTGGAGGGGTACAGTAGCGTTAGCTTTCCTCTAAACTACCATTCCAGTACAATGTACGGCCCTGCCTCTTATGTAGCATGAATCATCTTGTGAGAAGCATTGCTAGAATCTTATTTTAATGATAGAATTGTGTAATAAAGTAAAATAGCACATTAAAAAAAAATCTCTTCCATAAAATCCGCCTTGATTGAATTTTCCCTGACAAATGTTTCAAATCAAAACGGTAGTTTTTAATACGTGTAAACATATTTAAAGAAAATCGTTGGAGCAATTTTTGAGATAATTGCAAAAAAGTAAACAAATCATTTAGGAATTTTGACAGACAACTTACTATCGCATTCCATGGAGATCTGAACGGAGGTTTCCATCGAGGTTTGAACTTTCTTTGATTTTTCGTTTTTGAGCTATGTTGTTCAGAAACACACACACACACATACACAGGGGCCATTTTCTAAAAACTTTTTTTTTTGGACTCAGGAACCTCAAAACGTATTTATACGGTGAAAACTCGACATCAAAAATTTGACACAATTAAATACTCTTTCTTACTTAGGAGTAAGAGAAAGTAAAAAACATTAATAATACCTATAAAAAAAGTGTAAAACCTATAAAATTAGCATAATTTTTTCAACCTTGTACTCTTTTAAATAATTAACTAAATATTAATTTGACATTAACTAATAAAATTGTTAACAGCAATGGAAAGCGGAATACTGTAACAGGTAGATTATAATTTACTATATAAACATATAAGTAATTATCACACTTATGTGATAATTTAATTTTGTACAGCTTAATTAAAGGTGTGTCATTATTTATTGGACGGTGTCTGTAGATATTTTAATTTATATACAAGATTTAATTACTTATTCTATAATTAAAAATTCTATTTTTTATTTATTTATTTATTTATATATTATTAATAACATTTTATTTAGACTATTTAATTCAATTTTAATCCGTTGTTTGTTTTTAAGATTTTAATATTCTTCCTGCCGCGCCCTTGCGACATCATCGCCATCTTCCGGCATTAAACTTGAACTAAAGATGGTTCTGATTATTACCACTAGATGTCTCACTGATTAATTACTAATACATAAAAAAACCTGGGGTCAAACCTCACAACACGACTATCACTTAATTCAATTGATACTTAATTTAATTTACTGATTTTCTTTAACACTGCAATGTTTTTACAATTTCTTGTTACCATAAAAAAAGGTGGCAGAGGTTTACCTGAGCGGACTTACGTGGATCGCACTCTATGAAAAGCATCAAAGCTTTCCGGTTTAAATTTAAATCTAGCTGACAAACCCACAAAATCCCCCGCAAAAATAATTTTTTTCGGAAAAATGTTTCAAATAAAAGTGATATTTTTAACCGAACAGCACTCAGTATACCAAATTTAAAGAAATTATTGCATCCGATTACGTAAAAAAAAAACCATAATCTCAAAAAACCTATTCTGGTAAGACGCACTTCCGTTTAACCGATTTTCTTCAAATTTGAAGAATTCTATTAATGCTTCTAATGAATATTAATATAAGAAAATATTTATACTAAGTTTGAACTCACTGCCATTTTAGTTTTTTAAATATTTTGTTCACTTATACACACACCATTCGCTAACAGCCATTTTATAGGACTCCAGATAACCTCAAAATATGTATTTCTGGTGACAACTCAATTTCGATAATTTGACATGATTGCATCACTTCCACTCACTAGGAGTAAGGAATAAGTTATAAACAAATTAATTGTCGTCAATAAAAGATAATATAATATATTTTTTTTTTTAATCAGACATGCAAGAATGTAAGAACAAAAATTTACTACGTACGCCCATTCATAGGCCTATTCACAGTAGAAATTACAATGACACAAGACATTACTGGTGGAGCAACCAGGCTGTATGTATGTATATGTGTGTATGTGTGTAGGCCGTGTTTGATGGGCAGCAGTTGGCCAACCTGCCTGTGTTGTCTCTTTCTCATCTAACGGATGTATTATTCATAGTTTAATAATGTTAAAAATTCATTTTATATTCTCTTATTCTGTTGTGTATAGAAAGAGGAAGTGCTGCCTGCGATCGTGAATTCGTTTTCACCGGACATTCATGTTTTGAGGTCTCCTGCAAAAAAGTTTTTAGAATACTTTGAATGTGTTGCGTCTGAGAACAAAATATCTCGATGCGAAAATTCGAATGTGTCTCAAATTTGATATTCCATTTAGGTTCAATCACAGCTTCCTTTAACTTACCACTTCAGTGCAATATACACTTGCACTATATACATGACATTATGGTATATTAAAAGCATTGTTGGAATGCCAAATTTGAAGAAAATCTTTTAATTGATAGTGTGATTTTGCAGAATAGGTTTCAGAGTCTAACTTAATTGTCTTATAAACAGCTCCAATGATTTTCTCCAAACTTTGTATACTGTCCAGACATATAAATAACTATCACTTCTATCTCTAAGATTTTCCAAGGAAAATTGTATTTTTGGGGGTTCTGGGGAAACACTAGCGTTAAGCTTTCCTCTACAGTACCTCTTCAGTACACTGCATGCTTCCACAACCTATATAATATTAATGTTATTAATATAACATCAGAGACATTTTCCGTGGTAGCCTGCTTCATTTTGTGGTCATCGACCGGTTTCGGGCGTTCGCCCATCTTCAGGATGCGTTTTTCAGACAGTGTGACAACACAGACTTGCACAGAGCAACTTAGTTTCACACAAGGACTCAGTGTGTAACTGAATTTGCTCTGTGCAAGTCTGTGTTGTCACACTGTCTGAAAAACGCATCCTGAAGATGAGCGAACGCCCGAAACCGGTCGATGACCACAAAATGAAGCAGGCTACCACGGAAAATATCTCTGATGCTTTCCAGCTCCGCGGAACCAACCACCACAACAATTATTAATATAACATTGCTAGAATTCCAAATTTGTAGAAAATGGGTTGACCAGAATTGCAACTTTACAGCATAAGTTTTGAGTTTTATTGGAATTTTGTCGAAAACGACTTTAACGATTTCCTTTAAACTTGGGACACTCCTTGCACAGATCGAGACCTATCACTTTTATTTGTAACATTTTCCTGGAAAAATAGTGTTTAGATGGTTGTGAGGAATCTTGAGATGTTAAAATTCAAATGTGTTCAATATTATTGGCGCTATGTACAATGTGATCATTTTCTACGTTGCAGATGTTGATAGATTAGCGCTTGCCCCCCCCCCCCCAGACTAATGAGCAAAATTTAAAGTTTAAAGAAAATTTGTCCAGTTGTTTAAGAGGGGTAAGAGGAAGTCGTGTGAGTGTGTCACACCAGATTTCTTTTGCGTAATTGTATGTTTTGAGGACTGCTAAAACTAGATCGGCACGCAATGGTATTGTCGAAATCCAACTAGCGTAAGCACAATTTTACCGATTTTTTTTTTTCAGTTTTTTGCGAATCCCTGAAAACAGAAAAAGTGGCTCCAAAGAGACTTTTGCAATGCTTACTGCACTTGTATCAACCTTCAACTTCATTAAGACTATTTTCCCGGAAAAATTGATTTTAGGTGAATCTGGGTGTTTCAATCCCATATAAAGTAAAAATTCCAAGTTTGAAGATTATTAGTCAATTTTATAACGGTGTAAAATAAATTCATGCGCGTGTTTCACTTAGGTTTTCAGGCTAGCAAGAAAACTATAAAGTATGGAGAATATTAACTACAGATTCAGGAAACCTGAGCATATTTAACGGATAAAAGTAAAAGTTTAATTCGTAATTACGAATCAAAATTAAAAAAAATAATCTGGTGTGAAACACTCACACGACTTTCTCTTAATGCCGTTTACACAGATATAATTGACTAATTTTCTTCTAACTCATAATTTTAAGTAAATGTTTGTCTTCAATTTTATATCAATTGGAGAATTTAAACTTAATAAAAATGAGTTTGATTAGGAGAGCACAACCTCCCCCCTCCGCCAAGTTGAGGAGAGCACAACCTCCCCCCTCCGCCAAGTTGAGGAGAGCACAACCTCCCCTCCGCCAAAACTTCTTTCAATGAACTTTCTCGGAAAAAAGTTACAAACAATAGTTGTAGGACTCCGTATTCATAGTTACTATACTATTATTTAGATGATTGAGTCATATAATAAACGGAAATAGCACTTTATAAAAAAACACAACCCTACCCCTCTCATAAAAGCCACTTTAAATGAATTTTGTCCGAGAAATATTCAAATAAAATTTGTAGCTGATACAATAAGTTTAAAGGAAATGATTGAAGCCATTACTGAGAAAATCTCAAAAACCTAAAGAAACTGTTCAGTAAACACGCACTTTCGTTCAACCGATCTTCTACAAACTCGGAATATTGGCAACATAGGTATATAATTCTATTTAATACTATTTAGATGAAGGAAACGTATAATAACTTAAAAAAGCACTTTAGAGGGAAACATAACCACACTGTCCCTCTCCTAAACCACATTAAATGAATTGTCCCAGAGATATATTTCAAATTGAAATTGTAGCTCTTTATATGTGTGGTTGATGTACTAAGGATTTAAAAAAATTGTTGGAGATATTTTCGAGTATATCGCAAAAAGTATTACAATCCATTCAGTAATGTGATACTTCCGGCTGAGGAATTTTGGCAGATAACTTCCTGTCGGATCCCACGGTGATACCTAAACAAAATGTGAAGTTTGAACTTCCTGCAATATTTCATTTTTGAGCTATGCTGTTCACATACACACATCTGCAGACCATTTTCTAAAAATCACTATTTCTGACTCAAGAGACCTTAAAAGGTGTATTTCCGGTGAAAAGTTGATATCGAAAATTTGACACGTTCACAATACTTCATCTTAATCGGAACTAAGAAAAAATAAGGCGCTCATAATCTTTCTGTGTTGCGTAGTTATTTTAGTAAGTTATAATGACATAATCTTAGGGGGACAGACATGATGATGCAGAAATTATTATCACTATAGTTGCACAGCTGAACTGGCCCATGTGCAATGTTAACACATAACATTTCTTCCACATGTGCTGGAGAAGAGTATGATGACATCAGCAATGATATTGTAATCAAGTTGTCCTATATTCAAATTTCTATTGAAATGTTGACAAGCCTTTGAATATGAAAAGACTTTTAGTAATGATTGGTGTCCTCTCCAAATTAAGAGTCTCTCTCGTATTTATGTGTGTGTTTGTGTGACTCTGTTTGTGTTTATGATCTAAATATTTCAAAAATGGAAAAATCGCAGGAACCATTTATACTTTCATCCTATTTCTTCTACACTCACACACACACACACAACACAAAGGGCCTTTTTTATCTTTCTTTTTTTAATTTAATGCGCCTCAAGATCCATGGTCATTGGCGCCCGGAGTCTTCTCAGTGCTCTGCCGTGAATATGGAGTGAATCATTCATGCGACATGTCTTACTTAATACAATTCAATCAAGAAATTTTCTTTGAAATGCAACATTAAATGTTTAGTTGGCCTGGCTATAAACATAATGGTGGGGATTTTACTTGTCCATCCGGGCGGCCTTATATGGAGCGTTCTATATAAGGCCGCCCTTTAAAAGCTTGCGCGAATTTAAATGTAAACTAACTGACAGCCTACAGTACCCCCCCCCCATAAAATCAATTTTTTCATAAAAATGTTTCAAATAAAAGTGATACCTAAAGCAAGTATCCCAAGTATAAAGAAAATCATTGTAACCATTTTCGAGAAAATTCAAAAACTTATTCTGTAAAATTGTACTTCCGGTAAACTTATTTTCTCCAAATTTACAGAATAGGTTGATGAGCTTTCTGGAATTGTCTCGAAACAGACAATTTTTTAAACTTGGTACACTAACTGACAGATAGATATATAAACCAGTCACTTTTATGTCACTTTTATGGAACATTTTTCAAACAAAAAATATTGAATTTAGATGGTCTAATTTCTAATTTTATTTGATTTGGTGTTTGTACAACAAAATTTGACCCCTAGACAAAACTGAATAGTAGTTTAATATCACAGATCTAAGAAATCTAGGGTCATAGACCCTAAATTGTTTTAGATTTATTATTGAGCTTAATAATTTATTATTGATTTATTTATTCTGCGCTTAAGTAAAAAAAAACGTTGGAACCGTTTGCAAGAAAATCCCGACGAAGGTGAAGAACCCATTCTATAAAGTCGCACTTCCGGTTAATCGATATTCTTCTCAAACTCAGGAGACCTCTGAAACAAGTATATCCGGTAACAACAAAATTTCAAAAATTTGACACTTTTGGCGTACTTGCTCTTATAGCAGCCACTAGACCGTAAAAATGGCATTCAGTAAAGTCGCATTTCCGGTTAGTGTATTTTGACTGTCACTGTTTAGATATAGGATGGTAGTATGTAAAGGGAATATCATGTTTGAACTTTTAGCGATTTTTCGTTTTTTTATCGATATTTTGTTCACAGATACAGATCAATCGCTGAAAACAATTTTTTCATACTCAATGGATCTCAAAATATATATTACCAGTGAAAATGTATTTTTCGCTGAAAATGTGACACTATTGTATACTTCCTCTTGAAGCAGTAAAAGACGGTAAAAAAATTAGATCAATTTCCCATAGATATTCCATAAATATTTCGATTATGGGACACTATCACAGCATTTGTGAGGAAGTAAAAAAAAAATGTTAATTTGACAGAATCGGAGCCTCTTTAGAATAACAAAGTTGCAACACCCACGAAAACTACGTAATAATTTACACACGTAATAAATTAACATTATGCACCGCCGCAATGCATGCATGTATCTAAGTTTGTATAGATTGCGCCTATAAACAAACAGCCCAGGGAGAGTTACCTGGTCCAAGGTGTGTCACACGGTCAGCTACCAACCAACTATTTTGCATTACAGATAAATCTTTATATTATAATAAATTGTATAAATTTATTATTATATATATCTTGTATAAATAAAGAATTTATCTACTGTAATATTATATGTCCTGTTTATTTGCAAGGTATATTTGCAAATTTATTTATTTTTATTATTATTCGCCATAATCGAATATTAATAATATTTAAATTATGTTTACATTTCTTTTCTTTTTTTATTTATTTTTTATCGCTTTTTATCTTTTTGATTTATCGATTTAATCAGTAACGTTTAACATGAAGTGTTTTAAAAAAAATGCATACGCCTAAACACCGAACGTGCCGAAAATTTATATCAGACCAGAAGGTGATACCAATATGCAATGTCACAGATTGTCTCCTGTTTCTAATTCAGATATCAAATCAGCTGTTATTTTCTTCCCACCATAAATGGTAGTAAAGCAATTATTGCGATCACTTCACAGATCAAAGTTGAGTTTGCTTTTCTATTTTCTATTGCTTTATTGGATTTACAACTACAGATGCAAATGCTCCTGCAACAAGTAAAAGTATAAGTTACAATATCACGAGAGGACTTACCATTCAACGGTGGTTCTCCAAATGAATTAATCACTTACCTTACCCCCCCCCCCAGTAAATTATGTGACCAGCGCCATCTCAGACGGTGAGCGGGATTATCAAAGATATAATGATGAGAGTGCTGTCTGTTAGAGGATTAGGGTGAGAGGAAAGGTGAGAATGAAAGTTCCTGTAAGCGCAGAAATTGAATCTTGTACGAAAGATCTTGCATCTTGTACTTTTAGATGGGATTTGATAGTTCTGTTTAGACACGTGATATGGAGCATTGGTTATAAGGCGTAGGATTTTTGACTGTAAGATTTGGGAACGATATATGTTAGAATGCTTGGCTGCACCCCACAGCTCAACTCCGTAAGTCCAAATTGGTTTCAGTAACGAGTTATAAATCATTACTTTGTTGTTTAATGTCAGTTTAGACCGTGCTGTCAAAGAGTCTTGCAAGCAGGTAGCATAATTTTTTTTTAGTTCTTCTCGTGTATGTGGATTCCAGGAGACGTTTCAATATAGTATCGTACTGTCTCAGCGCATTATGGTAGTACAATCCGATTTAAGAAAACTGGAGGACAGATGTACGTCTGAGAGTGAAGGTTATGTTCTGGCATTCCTGGACATTCATTTTCATTTTCCACCTTAGAAACCATTCTCCAAGAGAAGGAGTTGTTGTAAGGAGGCGAGTTGACTACACTGGGTCAGAATGAGGCGAGAGAATAGTTGAAAGTTGAAGTTTGAAGTTTGAGGCTCTGGTTGAAGGTCTCAAGTGATAAAAATGTTCCCCACACCTTATAAAATTTAAATCGTATTATTAAACTGATAGGAAAAACACAAAATCGAACCTATATTTTCGTCAACGAAACAATATTTGTAATGGCAATTTAATATTAATCAAAATACCAAAGACCTTTTTTTTGTGAAAATTGTTTGAAAATTATTATATATGTGCAATTTGCAATTAAAGAGAAAACCCTCCCTTATTAAGAGAAAATCTCAGAAACCTAGTTGGTGAAGTCAGATCTTCGGTTGGTTAACCGATTTTCATTAAACGTGGAATTACTAGCTTTACATTTAATGTATCTAGATGAAAATTATCTGAAGTGGAACTTTAACTTTGGAGCTAATTCCGCCGGAAAATTTAAATCCAAGTATTTTCGGTAAAAAAAGTCAATCTGGAAAATTGACAAGATTGCATTATTTCCTGTAACAGCTTTAATAGAAATAAGGAAGCTCCCAGAACATATAACTATTAAATCCAACTTTTTAAACTCCTGCGTAAGTAGTAAAATCCATATTGAAAACCTAAGTGTGGGAGGTTAAGGCTTAGTTTCTATTACCAGCCGTCACATGGTACTATTGCTCTTTCGAAAAATAGGTAGCATTTCACTTTTTTTTCTTTTTACTGTTATTGTAATCGTGTCAAATTTCCGATATCGAGTTTTCACTGGTATACAAGTTCCCTGAGTCAAAAAAGTGGTTTTTAGAAAATGGTGTGTGTGTGTGTGTGCATGTATGTGAACGGCATAGCATAAAAAAAAAAATCACAGACAGGTCCGACAGATCCGACACTAAGTTATTGGCCAAATTTCTCAACATAAAGTATCACTTTACCGAATAGTTTTTTTCACTTTTTAGCGATTTTCTTTAAACTTGGTATATCAACTACCAAATAGGCAGCTCCCACTTTTATTTGAAACATTTCTCCAGAATAATCATTTAAAGGCATTTTAAGAAGCGGGGTGGAGTTAGGGTTTCCTTTTAATGCTATTTCAGTTTTTTACATAATGCTATCATCTAAATAATATTAATTAGAATTAAATTTATGGTTGAAATTCCGGTTTGTAAAAAATCGGATGACCGGAAGTGCGTTTTTACTGAAACTATTTTGTAGTTTCTGCTATTTTCTCTAAAACGATTTTCTTTAAACTTTGTATACTATGTGACACACATAAATACCTATCACTGTATACTATCTACACACATAAATACCTATCACTGTGTACTATTGCACACATAAATACCATCACTGTATACTATCTACACACATAAATACCTATCACTGTGTACTATCTACACACATAAATACCTATCACTGTATACTATCTACTACACACATAAATACCTATCACTGTATACTATCTACACACATAAATGCCTATCACTGTATACTATCTACACACATAAATGCCGATCACTGTATACTATCTACACACATAAATACCTATCACTGTATACTATCTACACACATAAATACCTATCACTGTATAATATCTACACACATAAAGACCAATAACTTTTATTCGAAACGTTTTCCGGGAAAATTGATTTTTTGGGGGTTCTGGGGGAACAGTAGCGTTTTACTTTCCTCTAAATACCACTTCAGCATAATATATGGTTTTATCACCAGCATAATATTTAATATCCATTAGAAGTATTGACAGAATTTCAAATTTGAAGAAAATCGGTTTACCGGAAATGTGCTTTTACACAATAGGTTTTTTGAGATTATTTGGAATTTTCTCGAACACGGTTACAACGATTTTCTTTGAACATTTTTTTTTTTTTTATAAGGCGCGTCTGCATCTATAGACAATTCTTTAAACTTGAAATGCTTGCTGAAGCGATAGAAACGTATGTCATTTAACCTTAACAGATTCTGAAAAAATTGATTTTAAACGTGTATTGAGAGTCTGTTAGTTAGTTTAAATTTAAATTTGCACAAGCTTTCTTAGTTTTGACATAGAGCGCTCCACATGAGACAGCACAGGTATACCATTAAAATCCCCAACACCTTTTTTATGACCAACCCAACTAAACATTGTAACGTGGTAATTTCAAAGAAAATTTCTTGATTAAATTGTATTAATCAGGAGTAAGAGAAAGTTGTGTGAGTGTTTCATACCACATAGTGTACATTTTGTATTTATTATTGTATTTTTCTTATTTTAAAAATGCACATTAATACAGACTATGGTTTATATATGTTCCAGCTCTGGACACAAACAATGTAACCGTAAAGAAACAGGTGTTTGAACTATTATCAGCTCTGTGCGTCTACAACAGTGAAGGCTATAATAGGGCTTTAGATGCTTTGGAACATTATAAGGTACATTTCATTTTATTTTTTTTTTTTTATAAATAAAATAAATTCAATGAACAATTTTAATAATAATAATAATAATAAAATTTAATATATAAATATGTTACAGACGTTGAAATGCGAACGATATCGACTGCGGGTAATAATACGCGAACTGGAGCACGCTGAACAAGTGGACTATCAAACTGCTCTTCTAGCGTTTGTGAATTGTCTAATTATTTCCACTCCTCAATTGAAAGATCGTGTACGAATTAGAAATGAATTTATTGGTAAGTAATATTATTTTGATCGTTTCATCAATTTTATTATGTATTAACGCAGTATTTTCTCAAAAACAATATGAAAAAAAATGATCTATTTAAGATAAGAAATAAAAAGACCTCTTAGCTTACTGCATCCCATTCTTACTTTTTTGTGATACTATATTGCATCACTACTTGTATTGCGGGTTTAGTATCTTGTAGAGAAGACTGGCTTTTCATTCGTTTAATTCCCTGTACAATAAAATAGATGAATAATCGACCATGAATAAATGGATACTCTAAAGAAGAATGTCCCTGTTTGGATGTTATAGAACTGCCCATAAAGACAGCGTTCTAAATGTCTGTTGTGTCTCTCTTATATGTAAGGTGTATCTGCAGAGAATGTAAATGAGTCTGTGTATGGGGAGAGCTAGAAATTTGCCTGTGAGTTCGTTAAACCCATGTAGTTGTGCACCTCAGGTACTACCTCTGCCTTTTTACGTTCTGTAACTGCAGTAAGAGGAAGTATTGCGATCGTCAAATTTTCAATATTGGGAGCGGTTTTGTGGTTCCGTGAGTGCGAAAAAGTAGTTTTTAGAAAATGATCTCTATATACGAGTATGTATATATATCCGACAGGAAGTTATCTATCCAATTTCCTCAACCCGAAGTACCACTTTACTGAATAGATTTTTTTAGGTTTTTTGCTGTTTTCTCGGAATCGCTCCAACGATTTTCTTTAAACTTATTAATAACACGTATAAAGAGCAACAACTTTTATTTGAAATATTTCTTCCGAAAAATTCATTCAAGGGGGTTTTTGGGAGAGAGACAGGTGGGATTAGGTTTTTCTCAGAATGCTATTTTGGTTGATTATACAATTCTATCAACTAAATAATATTAATTAGAAATAATGATGTTGCCAAAATTCCGAGTTTCAAGAAATCTGTTGACCTAAATCGTTTTTACTGAACCTAAATGAAAACCCCGACGAAGTTAATTATATTTGTTACATTAACCATCAAAAGAGAAACCCTTTTTGGGAAAACTTTTACAAATAAAAGTAATAGGTTTGTATCTGTACAGTAACAGGTTTGTATCTGTACAGTAATAGGTTTGTATCTGTACAGTAATAGATTTGTATCTGTACAGTATAGGTTTGTATCTGTACAGTAATAGGTTTGTATCTGTACAGTAATAGATTTGTATCTGTACAGTAATAGGTTTGTATCTGTACAGTAATAGGTTTGTATCTGTACAGTAATAGATTAGTATCTGTACAGTAATAGGTTTGTATCTGTACAGTAATAGATTTGTATCTGTACATTAGTAGGTTTGTATCTGTACAGTAATGGGTTTGTATCTGTATAGTAATAGGTTTGTAAGTGTACAGTTAGCATTTCAAATTTAAATAAATCGTTAAAGTCGATTTCGAAAAATTGTTGCAAAAACAGTTTCAAAACATAATTACAAATATCGCACTTCCGTTTTACAAATTTTGAATTTTACTAAACCTTCTAATGTTTATTAATATTGGATAGGTTCTGGAACCATACACTACATTTAAATGGTGCTTTAGAGAAAAACTGTTCCTCCAGAACCCCCCCCCTCCGTAAAGCAATTTTTTCGGGAAAATGTTACATATAAAAGTGATAGGTATCTATGTGTGTAGATATTATACGAAGTTTAAAGAAAATCTTGGAAGCGTTTTCAAGAAAATCACAAAAAAATAGAAAAAATTTTTTTTAAAAATTCCGTAAAGTTTCACTTTCGATTGATCGATTTTGCCAGAAATCTTCGTGTCTGAGACCGCGGTGGTAGAGCCTAAACTGAATATCAAGTTTCATCTGCGACTTTTCGTTTTTGAAATATTTTATTAACACATGCACACAAGCAAACAAAAAGACCATTCGCCAAAAACATTTGGTTCGTACCGGACGGGGGCCTAAAATGTAATTTCGGTGGAAATTCAGTTTCAAAAATTTTACACGATTGCATTTCTTGCAGCAGGTGTAAGAGGAAGTAACATAACAGCTGCGATTGCGAGCAAGATAGAGCGCTCACTACTCCAGGAATGAAGCTGATGTCAACAATAACAAATTGAAACAAACCAATTTTTATCATATTCTTAGGTAATTTTCCGATTCAATTGCAACACAACCACTGACTAATCATTATTTTCCTCGTAATATAATCACGAGTAACTGCGTATTTTTAGTAGATAGTCATGTGTGATTATTGTGAACCACTTCAAATAATAATACAGTTATTATCATTAGTAAATAAAGCGGAAATAATTACTTCTCTTTTTTAAATTATTATTATTAATATGTATTTGCCTTAATTAATTTCTGCACGAAGTGATTTAAAGAGTTGCGAGCTTATTTTCTTTTTAGATCAACAGTTTTTTTTGTACCTGTTGATCTAAGTTTTTACTGATAAATATTTAGCAACAATCGAGACCAAGAAAGGAGAGATTGGAATACTCGCTATACCCACTTAAAATGGCGCCTAAATATCCCTATGATAATTAGACTCCAAATAAAGTGTATTCATTTTAATTTAATTTATATTTCTTTCTTTCTATACACAAACTCTTTTTTAGCCGCACCTTTTAATAGAGATAGTAAGTAATCATTTCCTGAACAGTATGGTGCCTAATTTTGCTTATTATTGCTGTATTAGTACAACGGTCAAATTTTTGTAAATCGTAACTTTACCGGAAATGCATATTTAGAAGTCTACTGAGCAACAGGAAATACTGTTTATGAAGAATGTGTATGTAAGTTTCACAAGTACGTAGTATACGTGTGGTTATTTAGTTTGGATATAATTAGGTGGAGTTTGACAAGAAGGCCACCTTCTTAGTCAAGGAAGAACGAGTTTACTAATGGTTTTTCTCCCAGGATTTCGCGATATTCTCGAAAATTATTCCAACGATTTTCTAAAAACTTATTTTACTGCCCATACTGGTAAAAATGCCAATCAATTTTAACATTGAAACATTTTTCCTGGTTGGTTTTTTTGTGGATGGTGTTTCCAGGGGAACAGTGACGTTCATCTTTCCTCTAAAGTACCAGTATTTTCCAGTATAATATATGGATCCATCAGCCTCCAAATTATTATTCTTCACGCGTAGAATATTAACTGCACAGATTTAAACGTGTCACTTTTATTTAAAATATCAAAAGTCCCAATTTGATCTTATGGGTGATTTATTATTTTATTATTCCTGTGCATCGACTGCCATGGTCATTAGCGCCTCTAGTCATTTAAGCTTTCTCATTCCATGGCTACTCGAGCTGGGATGCCATATGCTTACCTATGTGATTCCACACACAACACCTTGCTCAGCGAAACAGGGTACAACCAGTTATTCGAGGATCTACCCACCCGTCTCCTCTTATATCATCGATCTAGTCGACGAGAGGGAGTGCGGGTTTATTGTTTCTGACATCCCTTATTTCATTAATAACTGGGGTAGACTCAAATGTAACCGAAGCTTACTATTTATTCATAAAGCTCTATATATATTTATTGTAACGTTTTCTTTACTTACCGTCTCTTTATCTTATCGATTTTCCTCAAAGATTCAATTAATTAGTAGAAGTAATTGGTGTTCAAAGTTAAAATATAGAAATAATGACACATACAATACTAGAACAAATGAATTTATTCACTTACTAGATATATTTATTAATAAAAATAATAATTATTTGACATAAAAAAAATGTAAAATGATAAAGTATCTAAAATATTCGTACCCTTTCAATTTACTGCAGTAAATATGTGAACTAGCAACGTTTAAAATATGATGTATGTTCACCAGTCAAGAGCTCCTGTTAGACTGACTCATTCTTTTAAAGTAAAACTCACACTGAAAATATAAAGGAAGTCCTACTTCCTCTAGAGTATTCTTATACTCCAATTGCCCCCCGCTCAGGAGGAAAATTTGAACTAAAATATCTGTATTGTAGCTCGAATTTTCTCTTCTTGTCGAAATAATTATGGAATAACATTACTCTTGTTTTGTGATCCGAAGATGATATTTCTTCAGGGATGAAACATTAAACGTACCCCGAATAGTGTGTGATTCTATGTCGCCAATTAAATACCTGTCCACGCTAATCCGTTGCAGAATAATAAAGGGTCCATTCCCAAAAATCTTCTGCGCTTCCTCTCTTTTGACTCTTAATGTTTCGTCATTTATCTTTTCCTGTCCTTTAAAATATTTGGAAATAGTTGGTGAAATCAAATTTTCTCTCGGAACTCCATAATGAATTTCAATTGGATAATTTTTTATTCCTTGATGGAATGTATTGTTTAAGAGGAACTCAGTTAATTTCACTTTGGTCGGCCACAGAGTTTGTTTTTGCCCTGCAAGCATAACGCGTAAATATTCACCGATATCTCTATTGGTCCTTTCTGCCCTGTAATGGAATCAGATATTAGGTGTAATGGAATCGTTTGATGTGTGATTCCTGGAGTAGCAGATGTCTTGAAGAGGGCGAAAGTTAGTTTGAGAGATTTGGAAGTTAGTGCTCGAATTATTAAACGGTTTTTATATAAAAATAAACTGTATTTTAACAATAATTTAAACGTGATAAATGGTAACTAATAACTATAATAAAATACTCAATAATAAATAGAAGATAAATAGATGATAATTTAGAATGGTTAAAATAACGAACTAAAGTGCACAATTACGAGAATGATAAGTTGAATATAACGGTGAATTGCCGCTCGTGTATAGTTTGGTCGTAGATGATATAATAATCCTCGTCGTATATCATAGAGTTTATATATACTGTTGTTCACACTCACACCAAGATATCTGTCTTAGTGTGCGGCCTTGTGCGACCTTTGTAGTTTTCTGACCTTATTTAGACGGTATAAATAATTCAACTAAAATGCACACTAACTAAATTAAATTAAAATATATATACGGCACGCTCGTACTACGGCGAACATGCAAATTCAGCACCCGCCCCCGCAACAATTTCTTCATGCTGAAAAAATTTTCACCGGGGAGGGGATGATGTAATGAATGACATGGCAAAGTCATTGACATCGGCAAAGTACGCCAAAGAAATAATTTACAAAAGGTGAAAACAGTAACACTGTTGGCCGCCGACAGCCGCGGTCAACCAAACAAACAACAAAGCCTTTTCATCAATTCTCACATCAAAAGGCAGGCACCGCGATAAGTATGGCCACTAAATAAGGTCAGAAAACTACGAAGGTCGCACAAGGCCGCACACTAAGACAGATATCTTGGTGTGAGTGTGAACAACAGTATATAAAAACCCTATGATATACGACGAGAGGATTATTATATCATCTACGACCAAACTATACACGAGCGGCAATTCACAGTTATATTCAACTTATCATTCTCGTAGTTGTGCTCTTTAGTTCGTTATTTTAACCATTCTAAATTTATCTTCTATTTATTATTAAGTATTTTATTATAGTTATTAGTTACCATTTATCACGTTTAAATTATTGTTAAAATACAGTTTATTTTTATATAAAAACCGTTTAATAATTCGAGCACTAACTTCCAAATCTCTCAAACTAACTTTCGCCCTCTTCAAGACATCTGCTACTCCAGGAAACACACATCAAACGATTCCATTACATCTGGTGGCAGCGTGGGATCAGAACATCCAAAATCTGATTCCATTACAGCCCTATATGACTGTAGATGACGGATCCATGCGTATGTCTGCTTAATTTTCAATTTTTTCAACTCATTCCTCCATTTATCTGTTGTAAATTGAGTACCATGATCGCTTACGATTCGCTGAGGTGCTCCAGCGTCCTTGCAGACTGTTGAACGGCCTTTATAGCACTAAGTGTTGTAGCCGTGGTTACAGGGTATAATTTCGTTGTTTCGAGAAATTATCTATCACTACCACAAGGTGCTTAAAGTTTGACTTAGCCATTGGTAAAGGCCCTAAAAAATATATTGAAGCTGTTTCTAAAGTTTTTCAATTTATAAGATAGGTGTAACCAGCATCTGAGTACGATTAGTAATCTTGTGTGTCTGGCAGATGTGACAACTCCTAACGATATGTGTAATTTTGTCCAATAAAAATGGGATTGTATTAAATGGGCAGTCTTGTGGATTCCTGTGTGTCCATGTGAGGTATGAAACAGTTCAATAAATTTATTAACCGACTGAGTCGGGATCTTACGTTGCGCCCCTTTATGTTTTTGAACAAAAATTTTGATAAAATCTCGGATATTCTAACGACCGGTCCTTTGTTTTAGATATTAATTTTGGGATATTCTCATCAACCTGATAGAATTTAGGAAATTCTGATAAGATATTTTCTAAGGGGTCTTGGTGTACGGATAATTCCTTTATTTCAAGTCTTGCTTTTGTTAATTTAATTTGTAAGTCAGATGGATAACGACTTCAGTAATCGGCCATTACATTGTCTTTCCCCGGTACATGCTCTATTACATAATCAAACTGTTGTACAAAAAGGGCCCACCTCATAACTCGGGGAGACAGATTTTTTCCTTTCTGCAGAAAAACCCAGGCCTTAAGATTCGTTCTAATCACAAATGGTTTTCCTAAAAGATAACTCTGAAATTTCTGGACGCTCCATATAATACTTAGAAGTTCTTTCTCTGAGGTGCTATAGTTAATTTCGTGGGGTTGTAACATGCGACTTGCACACTGAATGATTTTCATTTCGCCATTAATATTCTGACCTAATTGTGACCCTAACGCATACCCACTTGCATCGGTCTGGACAGTAAACGTTTTTGAAAAATCGGGATAACCTAATTTTACCTCCTCAACAAAAAGATCCTTTATTTCTTGAAAGATAGCTTCTTCTTTCTCGGTCCATTTCCATTTTTTTGATGTCTTCAATAA
Organism: Triatoma infestans; assembly: GCA_011037195.1. Lineage (NCBI taxonomy): Eukaryota > Metazoa > Arthropoda > Insecta > Hemiptera > Reduviidae > Triatoma > Triatoma infestans. The sequence continues at coordinate 89,978 of JAAEAF010006598.1, forward strand.
CTTCTGGAGCCCACTTACTTTATAGGAATACTCCGTGAATTTCTGATAATAATTGGTGAGGCCAAGAAAAGACTTGAGTTGTTTTTGATTTGCCGGTGATTTTGCTCTATGTATGGCCTTAATTTTGACGGGCTGTGGTTCGGCACCTTCCGGTGTAAGAACATTTCCCACATATTCCAATCTTTTACAGAAAAACTTAGATTTATCAAACTTTATTATTATTCCAAATGTAGAGGATTTATGAAAGAGGCGGTCTAATATTTTTAAATGCTCTTCAATTCTATCTGATGCGACTAGAATATCGTCCACGTAAAGTAGGACATTTGGGCTCATGTCATCAAAAATGGGTCGTAAAGCTCTATTTAATGCAGCTGAGCTGATCTTGAGCCCGAATGGAACTTGCTTAAATTGAAAGGTTCTTCCTTGAAACATGAAACCGTATACTTTCTTGACTGCGGATTTAATTCGATTTGATAAAAACTTTTAGTGAGGTCAATAGTAGTGAAATACTTGACGTCCCGACAGTTCATCAGAATATTTTCAACAACGTAGTTTCGTTCTTTCAAAATCCGAAACTATTTTAGTATTCAGGTGCCGCCCGTCAGTACATAAGCGTAAGGATCCATCTTTTTTGTTTACACAGACTAATGGTGAAATATAGGGAGTTTTGGCTTGTTCTATAATATCTTGTTCGATGAGTTTGTAAATTTCTTCTCTCGCCAGTTGTAATTTATGGTGCGGTATGGGGTAATTTTTAATGTAAAATGGGGTATCATCCATAATTTCTAAGGTGTATGTAAAATTCTTAATTGTTCCCGGTTTTTGATTGAAAATGTGTTTATGAATCTTAAGTAATGTCTCGAATTTTGTTATTATATCTGATTTATCTTTACCAATTGTAAATTTTTTCGTAAATTTTTTCTTGAATTTTTGCATCAGATAATTCCGTGTCTTCAAATGTCCTTTTAATGTGCAATGTGACGTTGTGACTATCATTCATGTGTGAGTCCACGAAGTCCAAGTTGATTGTTGATCCGTCGCTATGTAATATAAGTTGTTTTGTAAAATCCAATTGTGCCTTCAAATCATAAAGGGAGTCAGTCAATCCCAAGAATAATATTTTCAGTTAAGTTTGGTGCAACGTAAAATATAATATCCGTATCGAAATGGTCGCCTAATTTAATGTTCAATAAAACTTGTTTATTAATACGCTTTGATTTCTTGTTTGTGGCTGTCGTAATGTATATATTTTGTATGAGTAGCTCCGTTTATTCTTCATTAATATGCTAGTTTTGATCTGATTATAGAATTGCTCTTTATACACGTGATGTCAGATCCACTATCAACGAGCGCCTCTGTTTCATGTTCCCCTAAGGTGATCTTTACTTCGGGAGATTTCTTAATTTTTTCAGAAGTACCAAAATTGTCAATTAATAATAGTTCAGTGAATTCTTTGGTCAGTGACTGAATACTTGACTCACTCTGTTTATTAAAGGAAGCTAAAGTATGAATGTTTTTTGGTGACGGAGAGTGATTAACTTCAAAATTTTTATGAAATGGGTTTACGAATTTCCTTCAACGAAACGTTGATAAAGATCATTGGTCTCTCCCTTCCAAATTTATTATATCTATCAGAATTGTTTCGCGTTGGCTTTATTACTGTTCATACTTAAAAGTGACAGTTTGAACAGGTTCCGACGTACAAGGATCCTGAGGTCTGTAGGCTCTGGTTTCTTTTCTTTCGTAATCATTTTGTGTTTTGTAACCTTGAACTTCCTTTCTTATAAAATGAATACCAACGCGGTGGATTTGTTCATATACTGCATCAGCCGATGTGACATTTGCAACGCAATTTTCAATCGTCTCCCCGAAGTGTTTTGACAAAAGCTCACATAGGTAACTTCCACTAAATGGATGTGTGCAATCCTGTGTTCTTGCAATTAAGTGGCTGAAGTATTCCCCGCGGTTCATGTGTAAATTATATTTGTAATGCCCATTGTCTAATTCTCTACGGACTATCAAATCATATTTATCTCCACCAAATCTTTTCTCAAAATTATGTGCAAATAGCTCGATTGTATAACTTTCTGCTCGCGTGGCAAACCATTCTACCGACTCCCCAGATAAGTGCATAGTTATGAACTGTCTAAAATCATCGACAAGATTTTTGAGAAAATATTTTGGCCGATCAGTATAACTATCTTTGAAAGTGATTTTATTTTTTGAATAATTTTTATAAAAATCTGAAATAAAATCTTTGTCAATAATATTGGAACATGTCTTCGTGTTCGTTACTGTGTACTTCGGTTTTTGAATGTCTTACGATAAATTTAAATTTCGGAATTTTGTCCAAATAAGTGTTTTATAGTATCGATTTCTTCTGATAACAAATCAAGTTGCGAATGGTAAATGTTCTGATTTTGTTCTACTTAGGTTATTCTAGCTTCAATCTCATTGTAAAAGGATATTTCTTTCGTGATTAATTCATTAAGTTTTTGGTAAAAATTTCCATTTGTTGTTCTAATAATAATTTGATCCGTAATTCAATGTCGTGTGTGGAGGATGTCATGTTGGGATTATTTACAGAGGAAGTGTGTGTTAATGTTTGACACTTCCTGCCGTGTCCTGTGAACTAAACTCGTCGTTTTGTTCGAGTAATGCGCTACGTTTGCCCGATCTTAGTTCATATCCTTCATTCATTTTTTTTATTTTTTTTTTTAATAAATAATTTATATCAAATTACGATCGATTGTTTGTTGTTATTCCAATAAGGGAATCAAATGATTTACAAATGCATTTATAGAACAAAACAATTTACAGAATAATGGAAATTTCTAAACAACAATCTATCAATACATAAAAAAAATCTTCCGTTCAATATCGCAGTTATTTTACTTTGAAGGTCCAGCTATCAATTTTAATTGATATCCCGGACAGGCCCCCAATTGTAACGTTTTCTTTACTTACCTTCTCTTTATCTGATCGATTTTCCTCAAAGATTCAATTAAGAAGTAATTGGTGTTCAAAGTTAAAATATAGAAATAATGACACATACAATACTAGAACAAATGAATTTATTCACTTACTAGATATATTTATTAATAAAAATAATAATTATTTGACATAAAAAAAATGTAAAATGATAAAGTATCTAAAATATTCGTACACTTTCAATTTACTGCAGTAAATATGTGAACTAGCAACGTTTAAAATCTGATGTATGTTCACCAGTCAAGAGCTCCTGTTAGACTGACTCATTCTTTTAAAGTAAAACTCACACTGAAAATATAAAGGAAGTCCTACTTCCTCTAGAGTATTCTTATACTCAAATATATAATTGGTGTTTATTAGTGTTATTGGGTTATAATTGGTGTTTATTAACAGTATTATTTACAAAAAATTAAAGTAAATTGGTAACGTTAATTAATAATTAATTATAATACAATACTAATATCGCGAAGGAGGCTATTTACTGTATAACTTGGATGTGCTACTTTAAACTAATGTTCCTGCATACCCTAAAATGAACAAAACTAAGTTTAACTTAAAGCTATGGGGTTAAAATACATTCATAAATTTTCTTTCCACCCCTGATAAAAGAAACCCTACTCTAAGCATTCATGCTAACATTCTCGCTAATAAATACTTTCAGACTACTAAAAAATTTAAAAAAAATTAAAAACTTTCACGCTAATAAATGCTTTCTCGCCAATTAATACATTCAGACCAATTAAACACATTCATGCTTATAAATACATTTTCGCAAATAAATAATGATTCATTCATACTATGCATTCACACAAGGGGAAAGTACTCGATATTCCTTCACCCAGATCACCTAACCTAAGTACTAACCTAAATTTTGCTTCCTACATTTATAGATTTTACATAAGCAAATAACCTCCTTGTGTAAGGAGAAACCGCTTGTAAAATAGCGCGCTTGTCATACGGCAGACCTGCTTCTTCCCTTTGTGTACGCAGAGCCTAACATCCTACCAACACATGTGCCACCGTCGGCCTTTCCCGACATCGAGGGCTATTATCATTCGTTTGTGGAGTGGGGACCAAATCCTAAGCCAATCTATAACAGACAACAAACCGGGTCTAGAACAAAAATCCAGATCTGGATCTAACCAACCTATGATTCACCGCAGTTTGAACAAATCGGACTATAACCTTAAAGACAATTAGCCTAAGTTCTTCCACAGACATCCTGTTCCGACCAAAGATCCTGAACCTAATGTCTCCCAATCCATGCAATCTGATATAAGATGGATGGGTGTTTCTTCCTCTGCCTCACAATCTCTAGAAAAGGGGGCTGGTATGCGCTTCATTACGTAGAGGTATTTCCTTAAAATTACAATGCCCAGTTAGATGTTCCAATCAGATGCCAGAGTAACATCTCACTAATGCTCAGGCCGGATATCTAATGAGAACAAAATATATCAAATACGAAAAATTGCAGAACCTCAAACTTGGTATTCCATTTAGATACTACCATGGCATTTGACACGAAGGTTTCGGGCTAAATCCATCTATCGGAAGTATAACTTCACTTCTAATAAGACCAATAAAGACTTTCGTCTTTACTGAAACATTTTTCCAAATAAAATAAATTTTAGGAAGTTGTGGAAGGTGAGAAGTTAAATTTCAAATATTATTTGGTTCGTTCAATGTGATTGTGGCGCTGTCTACTGGATAATAATGTCATCATAATAGTTACATTGGCAGCAGTAAAACAAACTCGTATGAATGTTTTACATTATTTTGTTGTTTTGTTTTAGCCAAGCAGATCTACATTTTCCACGTTTTGTATGTGCAGTCCATTGTTTCTTTAGAAAAAGTGACTGAGTAATTTATTGTAGCCACTACCCTAATAAATACAGTTGATGCCCTTGTCAGAATAGTTCATCGATCTACGTATAATAATCTTGTGATATGTCCGCCATATCGTACCACTGTCACTCACTGAGTCTTAAATGCAGTATATCTTTTTACTGGAAATAAACTTGTGAAACGGTATCCAGTTTGAACAACACTCAGATAGTGAAAAACAAAGCATTGTGTAAATTAAGTGAAACAGTAAAAAGTAGATAAGCACCTTTTTTTTAATATTGAGTATTGTTAAACATTGACCTAACTTTATCAGCTGATAAAGAAATATAAATAAACAAATACATGGTCATGTTTAAAATTAAATTTTCTGTTTGTAAATATTTAACAAATAAACGAAACTACATAAAACGCAAATATAACTCAATAAAATAATTTCTTATATTCTATTAAAGTATTTATATTAACGGTAATTAAATAAATCATAGAGATTGTATATTATTATTAAAACTAGCAAACAATATAAAACGATAAATATAATGGTTACTTACGCCCAACTAATATAATAAAATTTTTTATAAAATATGTTCACACTTTGGCATATAATTTCCATTTTAACGAAATATATATGCATGCTACTTAGCTGCGCCACTGGATCCCTCTTTTTGAGAATTTAGTTTTAGCTTTTTAAATATGTGAATCTTAACCAAAGCAGCTTCCAGACTGTCCCTTGCCTAGATCTCATAGATTTTACGGGGGTCTGTGTCGAGAAGAATTAGAGCCCTAAGTGCCATGGTTATACACATTTGCTCGGACAGTCAGGCCGCACTGAAAGCTCTAGAAGCTTACAGAACTACCTCCTCCATAGTCAAGGAATGTCAAGAGGTATGGGTGAGACTCTCCAGGACAATAAGGTTCAGGGCTGAAATGGGTGTCTGGACAAGCAGAGATTGAGGGAAATGAGACAACTGATCAACTGCCTAGGAACGCAGCAAAATACGCCGTTTTGTGGAGTATAACCAGTGGAGCAGTCCGTACAGCTATTGGAGACTGGCTCCAAAGCAAGCATGAGGCGCTATGAGGTGGGAGCCCAGGGGCTATACAAAGTAAAAAGATGTTGCCAAATCTGTGTAAAAGTAGGACCAAAGTGTCCTTTAGCCTGAGTAGGAACCAGATTTTTCTGGTGACGGGGTTATTTACGGGTCATTGTAAGTTCAGAAAGTATCTCTACAAGGTGGGGCTTATAAGCTCGGAACCCTCGTGCAGACTGTGTCAGGAGGAGGAGGAGGAAACATCCCTCCATTTGCTCTTTGATTGTGTAGCAATAACCATATTGCGGTACGAAACCTTTGGTACATTGCGACCTAAGCAGATAGTAACGTAAAACGATCTATTAGTTAAGCCCTTAAACTCCTTGGATGGGAGGGTTCACCTACTAGAAAATCGGGGATGGCACAATAAGCCCATAATGGGTATAGCCCACCCGAAGCTAATATAATCTAATGGATATTGGCTGCAAGCCTGTGCCACCGCGACTCCTAAATTTGCTGTGTGCAAATCTATGTTATCACACTGTTTTGTTAAAGCATCCGCATGATGAGCAAACGACCGAAACCGGTCTATGAGAAACAGGCTATCACAGAAAATATCGGTGATGCTTTCCAGCTCTGCGGACCCAACCACAAGAACATAATCTTAAAATTATTGATAATTAATACGATATTTTGACATTTCGATACGATGACATTGCAAATCTGCGGCCAACTCGTTGTAATCTGGGCACAAAGTTGAATTGCCAGTTCTCAAGGGTTGGTCATCGATGAAGTTTGATCAATATTTTGACATTTACAAGCACATGATGACGCACAAAGAGAGCTCAATTTTAGAGCATATTTTCTCAACAGTGGGGTAGCTATCCACTGAATTCCAGAATTTTTCTGCGTTATGGTATGATTCTAATTAAAAGGCATTTGTTAAATTTATCATTTCCAATTCTAAGCCTTACTTGTAGGAAATATCAAAATATGTTGCTACTTCATTTAGTCTCATTGTCTCTTCAGTCACTTCAGTACAATTACAGTTCAACCATACAGAAAATGTGTGATGTTCACGTTTTAATTTGTAATATTAATAGCATATACTTCCTAGATAAATTATTAACGGTTACTAAGTATATGGTAGTTGCCTTGGTAACTAAAGATTTTTCTCAATTAAAAACAAAAAATCTGGTGTGAAACGACTTTTCACTAACTCTTCCTCTTATAACGGAATGCCAAATTTTCTTTAAACTCAAATTTTGGCAACAAAAACACTGAGCCAACTGCATGTAATATTTGAAATTTGATGCCACAAATTCCGCACAACTATTCATAATGTTTTTTTTTAATGTTCCAAAAAAAAGTGATATATTTATGTCTGTGCAGTTTGCATACCAAGTTTGAACGAAATCGTTATAGACGTTTCTCGAGAACATTCCCATAAACTCAAAAACCTATTCTATAAAATCGCACTTCCGGTTAACCGATTTTCTTCAAATTTGGAATTCTAGTAATGCTTCTAATGTAAATTAATATTATATTGGTTGCCGAACCATATATTACACTGAAGTGGAACTTTATAGGGAAGCTTAACGTTACTGTTCCCAAGACGTTTTCGAAAAAATCGTGAATAACTGAAAAAAAAAATTCAGTAAAGTCGCATTTTGGATTGATGAATTTTACCTGAAACCTTCGTGTCTGATGCGGTGGTGGTGCCTAAAGGAACCAAGTTTGAACTTTCTGCGTTTTTTCTTTTTTGAGATATTCTGTTCACACTCACACAGACACTTACAGATCATTCAGTAAAAATTGTTTTCGTTCTGAGGGGACCTAATAAACATGTATTTTCGGAGAAAATATCAATTTCGAAAATTTGACAAGTTTGTAATACTTCCTTTTACTAGCGGTAAGAGAAAGTAAAAATGGAAGTGAATGGAAACTTGAAGAAAACAGTAGGTTAGGACAAAAATTCGAAAGGAACAAATACAGACGATATTGTTTTATTTATTAGTCCACATGTATTAGTACAGATTTATTAATACACATTTAATTATAAAAGATAATGAAAATTTTAAAATTTAATAATCAATTAAACAAATAAACAATGAAAGAGATTGAATGATTAAGTGAGAAAGATAATTACAATATCGATTCAATATTTACACCTCAAAATGTGTAAAATATGTTTATTTTTTAATTACTAAATATGTCTATTTTTAACAGCTAATTTTTTTTTTTATTACAGGACTGAAGTTATTACCACTACTTAATGAACTTAGGTAAGAATATTTTGAATTATAAAAGAAAAGTTTCTGTACTAGTGTAAAGAGCATTCAATGTTTTAAGTGTGAATGAGTGCTGTTTTGAGTGTGATGAACTAGTGTTCGCCGGTAGAGAAAATAAACTCAAATATTTGCAAATATCAACTACCTGCTGCTGGCGCTGATGAACTAGAGTTCGCCTTTAGAGAAGCGCAAGTAAAGCGAGCGACCTCCATAAAGTCTTTAAAATTCTTACCACTTTTCTTCAATTCTCTACAGTCTCCCGGCCAGTTCTCTCCCCTACTTATCAGCTTGAATTCCATATGGATTCTTGCCTCGTCGAGGGAAGGACACCAAGAGAACGTGATGCACCGTATCCCGTTCACCACATTCGCAATTCGGGGAATCTTCCAATCCCAGCTCAGAATTGAACTCCCCATGGCCCGTGAAGTATTGCGTTACGGTTTGGGACAGCTCCAGCCATCGTTTCGACAGTCTGTGATGCAGATTTGGGAAGAACTCCCTTTCTCTGCTTCATCCCAGCGCCTCTGCCACTTCCCAATCTCGTACTCTCGGATCTTTTTCTTTACTAGAGCAGGAGGCATCTAACTGAAAACTCCTGACCATCGAGGACAATCATCCCCCCTTTCTTATGCTTATGGGTAAGTGTTCTCATCTCCGCGAGGAGATCGAGCGGCAACACCCCAGCGACCACCGGTAAGGAGTCCGTGGAGGACGTCGCATAGGCCCTTGTTACAGAGCACAAAATGGCTAATGGTGCTACAGAGAAATAGGCTATATAAAATTTCTAATAGACATACTGTGCGTAATAAGTAAAATGCAAAAATAAGCAAAATTTCCTTTTTTTCCCCGTAAAAAAAAATCTGCTAAACATTCGCATGACTTTTACTAATTCAGAAATTTTCTTCAAACTTAGAATTTTGTATACATTATCATTATTATTAATGATAGACGGGCCTGAAGGCGCCAGTCCTAAGCCAATCTCAATCTCTCTGGTTGCATCCGTAATAGACTGCCGCTGTACGACTGCACGTCAAGCCTCTCAGCCCATCAGGCAGCTGCGTACGTTGCAACATTCTCTATCACGCCCCTATAGATGATCAAACCCACGCAGGTCTTCAACCCCCCTCACCACGGACTACTCTTTTGATTCCCTGGTACAAGTTGAGACATCTGGAGGCAACCCGCTGAACATGGGGCTTAAAAGAAAGCTTCCAATCCAGCAGCACGTCCAGGAACTCAAACATGGACTATTCTTTGTTCGTCCACCCTGATCCAGGGAGGATGACTGGGATGTAGTTTGCCTTTCATGTGCATCACTTTAGATTCTCAAACGAAATCTGTAACTTCTCCCCTTGACACTTTATTCGGGACACAATTGCGCTAGCACGCTCTTCTAACTCCCGACGAGAATTCCCATGGACAACTACTGCCAGGTCGTCAGCTATGCAACCGAATCACAATAACCTATTCTCTATATGCTCAAGCAATTCATCCATAACTAGGTTCCACAGCAACGGGCCCACCACCGAAACCCTGCGGACAACCTTTGGTTAGTGGCCTTGAAATCTCGCCGGCTTGAATCACTAGCACCGCCACCCTTTGGGTAAGGTAGCTTTAAACTGATTTCAGAAGATTTGGCGGGCAATCTCTCCTTCTGAGTGACTCCAGTACAGTCGGCCACAAACCTTGTCAAGTTATAGAATAAATGTCTTTAGTCCGAAACTCTCATCTCTTCTAATCTGTCCAAGGTTGTCCAGTCCAACTTTTTTTTTCAGTTTGTGTGGAGGAATTCAGCCATCAGTCGCAGCAGACTAGCCAAAGCTCTTCAACTTATGGAGGCTTTCCTTACGTTATTCTTCTTGCAGTATACTCACATGTTCACCTCCTTCATTCTGAAGTCTAGCATTACTGATCTATCAGAATCATTCTTTCAATCAATCTACTTCATTTGGTTTATTCTTGCAACTGTGTGAGACCCCTTTAACCAATCAAAAATGCTGTTATATAAAAAAACAGCCAACCGCAATATGGTTCAATGTTTTCTTTTTATTAATCTCTATTTAATTTAATACACATTTAATTATAAAAGATAATGAAAATTTTAAAATTTAATAATCAATTAAACAAATAAACAATGAAAGAGATTGAATGATTACGATTAATTACAATTAAGTGAGAAAGATAATTACAATATCGATTCAATATTTACACCTTACAAACAATACAATATTCCTCCCTTCTTCTTCACACACACCCCTCTCTCTTTATATACTATATATAAAACATGAACTATTTGTATATTGAGACAGTTTTCACTAGACCTACATATTTTATCAATTACTAGTATTATCATTAGTTAGTAGTTACTCTATGTGTGACAGTGTTGGTGAGAGGATGAGATAATTACCAGAGAGAGAGAGAGAGAGAGCAAGGGCGAGTTCCAGTCTCTTCCGGCTCACTCACTTTCTCTCTCTATCACCAAGAAAATTAACTTTCCTTCCCGACATAATGGTGGGGAGAACTCAAATTACATAATTATTTACTTAATGTATTATTAATATAATTATGTACTTTGAACCAGTTTTAATTCTAAATGATTATGATAAATTCTATATTTTTTCTTATTTATTTAACATATGCTCTGTATATTTTTTAAAAGTAAAGTCTACGCATTTTGATGATTTCCTACATAAAATTTCTAATAGACACACTATGCGTAATAAGTAAAATGCAAAAATAAGCAAAATTTCCTTTTTTTCCCCGTAAAAAACATCTGCTAAACATTCGCATGACTTTTACTAATTCAGAAATTTTCTTCAAACTTAGAATTTTGTATACATTATCATTATTATTAATGATAGACGGGCCTGAAGGCGCCAGTCCTAAGCCAATCTCAATCTCCCTCTTAGCCCCCCAAGAAAAAGAAAGAAAAGCTATCCTAAGAAGCCTCCCCGAACAATCTACGAGTCTGACTGCAATATCTTAAGATATCTTTAAACTCCAACTCCTTCAACCATTCCCTTGGGAGTGTTGTCCTCCAAAAGATACAGAACCTCGTATTAGTGAAACGGGGCACCGACCTAGGTAGTAAGTAACTCCATCGTAACAATTCCGACAAAAAGGACAAGACGTGCTGCCGAATTTGTGGAAATAGCTAGCCCACCAAACCCTGATCAATACATCAGAACCCTCAGTTGTATCCTACTCAGGGAGAATAGACACTTCACATCTCCCTGTCTTATACCTTTTATAAATCTTTTAGCCTGGAGACACTCCTCCGTGGCCCGCCAATGCGTCTCCAATTCCGTTTTCCTCCACGTTTAATGGAACAATATAAATTACTTAGTGACGGCTAATGCGGCTCGGGACCACAAAATGGTAGTTTGGATCCCATCTTAGCCAATTCATCCGCCCTTTCATTGCCTTCTATAATCGCATGTCCGGGTATGCAGAAGAGCTCTACTCTGCTCCTCTGAGCAAGGCCATTAAATTTTCTCCTTCTTTCACCCACTAGTTTAGTACTCCAGCACGACATATTCAAAGCAATTCCGGGTTCTATTGATCTTCAAAATCGACTGTTAGCAAAATATTCTAATTATTGTTTTAATATTATTAACATCCGTAAAATACTTCCCAAGTTTTTGCTTCACTCCTCTCGCCCTGAACCCATTTTAAAATCAGTTTTACCTTAAAGAAAGAAAATATTGGAAATAATAGTGGTAACTCTATACTGAGAATCATATGGTCCAGTAAGAACCCCTACAATTGTCCGTATGGCCGTATGTCCTGTAGTAAACCTGGGCGGCTAGCTATTAATAAATTTTTCGCTAGCCTCTGGTCTGGGGTTTCCACATTCACCATGCTTATTTGGAACCATTTAAGAGAAAATCGCGAAAAAGGTAAAAGGAAACCATTAGTGAAGGCGCACTTTTGGTAGACAAATTTTTGATAGAGACGAGCGAATCGAATCAGCGATCGATGTGATAACTAAACAGTATGTGAACTTTGTACTTCCGCTGATTTTTAGGGGTTGATTTTTTTTTTTTTTTGGTCACATAATTAATTGTATGCATACACATAATCATCAGAGATTATACAAACAATATAATCTTCAGAGATTGATCAACATTCAACACCACCTGCCATCTAGATATTGAAGTTTAAAAAAAAACACACATACGGCATTTCATTAAATGAGTGGTTGAACGAGATTGTGATGTTTAAATTTAGATACGACCTTGATTTTGATAAAACGAAAAGAAAAACATTGAGAAGAGTGCTTCAAGTGTTTGAGGACACTTTATCAGGTTTCTATACCTCATATATGGAATATTTATCGCAAAATTACATCATGCTTCACATCTAATTAAGTGAAAAACTTATGCGTCATTTTCTTAAAGTTATAATTAACAAATTTTCTTTAAACATCGACTTTTTCACTTTCTCTTACTCTTAGTAGCAGTAAGTATTGCGATCTGTCAGATTTTCGAAATTGAGTTTCCACCGGAATACATGTTTTGAGAAGTACGAAAACATGAAGAAGCTCAAGCATAATATTCCTTTTAGACTTCTTCATCGCATCCCTTCAACCGCAAGTGTGAATGATTTTTTTTTTCCCAGTTTTTCGCAATTTTCCCCAAAAATGGCTCCAATGATTTTGGCTTTGAGACTTCGCAAAGTAACTGTAAACCTATTATTGCAACACATTCAAGCACTAAAAACCCCCCTACAATATTATATTCAGAGCAATTACTAATTTATTAAAATTCTAGGTTTCGAAGCAAATTTGGCGTTTATAATGGTAATCATTATAGATCATTACAAATCTAAACAACATTATTTAGATGGTAGAATTGTTTAATAAACTGAAATAACACTTTAGATGAAAACCTAACCCCACCCATCCCCCATAACTGCCCTTAAATGAATTTTTCCAGAGAAACATTACAAATAAAAGTTGTAGCTCTTTGTATGTGTACTTGATATTCCAAGTTTGAAGAAAATCGTCGGAGCCATTTCTGAGAAAAGCGCAAAAAAGTAAAAAAAAACAAATAAAATGGTACTTCCGGTTGAGGAATTTTGACAGATGATTCACTGTCAGATGCCATGGTGATACCTAAATGGAATATCAAGTTTCAACTTTCTACGGTTTTTCGTTTTTGAGCTATGCTGTTCACATACACATACACACACACACACACACACACACACACACACAGACTACTTTTTTGGACTCAGAGGTCCTCGAAACAGATATTTCCGGTGAAAACGCGATATCGAAAATTTGACACGTTTACAATACTTCCTCTTACTAGGAATAAGAGAATGCAAAAATAAAAGTGAAAAGAGCGTTTATCTATGCACCAAGCTATCCAAGTTTAAAAATAATCGTAACCGTTTTCGAGAAAATTCCTAAAAAACTCAAAAAATTACTCTATAAAAATCTCGTTTCCGGTTAACCGATTTTCTTCAAATTTGAAATTCTGTCAATACTTCTAATGGATACTAAATATTATGTAGGGCAGTAAAAACCATATATTATACTGAGATGGTACTTTAGAGGAAAGCATAACGCTACTGTTCCCTCCCTAACACCCCCAAAAAATCAACTTTCCCGAGAAAAATGTTTCACTTAAAACTTGATAGGTATTTACATGTGTAGATAATATACAGAAGTTTAAAGAAAATAGTTGGAATCGTTTTCGAGAAAATCACGAAAAACTGAAGAAAAAAAAATTCAGTAAAGTGGCACTTCCGGTTGATGGATTTTGTCAGAAATTTTCGTGTCTAATGCGGTGGTAGTTAACTTAACGGAATACCAAGTTAAGAGCTTACTGCATCTTCTCGGTTTTGAGAAATTCTGTTAAAACATACACTCAAATACGGATCCATTCACTGAAAACATTTCTTTCGTATTCAGGTGGCCCCAAATTATGTATTTCCGGTGAAAACTGATTTTCGTAAATCTGGCTCGATCGCATTATTTCCACTAACTAGGAGGAGTAAGATAGAGTAAAAATATCAGTAGAATAAACTTTAGCCAGTGGTGGAGGCAATGGTGTATCATGAACACACACACACACACACACACACACACACACAGTATGCTGACTATGTGATTGCCCGTAACGCCAGGATATAAAGAGATCTCCAGAGGGAATATGATGGAACAGCAGTTAGTAGTGGAGTGTATATGTTACAAACTATTCCCTTCACATTACTATAAATATACCACACTGGCTCCACGGCCACCGGAAGCGCTGCTGTTGCTGTGTCAGTCAGTCACTTCAAGCCTTTTGACCGAAACTTTATCCCATATATATATATATATATATATATATAGAGAGAGAGAGAGAGAGAGAGAGAGAGCGCTAATATTACTATGATTTTTAACTATTTAATTAAAAGATTTTCCTCACAGCTTTCTATATCACTAATTCCGAGTTAATGCCATGATCAGCTAATTAATTACTTTCATATAAAACAGACGTGTTATCTGATTGAATATTATTAAACGTAGCTGCTATTTATCTACAAAAAAAAAAGTGATGTGAAACACTCACATGATTTTCTCTTACTCCAATTTACATAGTTACATAGTCTCTCTGTACATAGCGAACTCTAATACATAACCCTTCTTTGTAATATAATTTATAGTTTATGTTGTTGCAACAAACTAGATTTTGATTGAATTAGCTCATCGTGGAATACCATCTTTATAGTAAGTACTCTTTCTAATACATTGTGGACTGCGCCACCTACATAAAATTAAGGGCAATAAAATGAATAGCTAAAAACTCCAGGTCTAACCAAAGTTTTTCTGAATATTATGAATTCATTGAAGAAATTTTTGTGGGTGTTTAACATCAATTTTATTTTGTCCCACTAATATAAACGACACAATACAAACTTACATTGGGATCTTGCATTTCTGCCTAATTCTCAGAGGTGTGAAATGTGGGTATATGTTAGGCCAATCAGAAATTTACAAACGCATCCTGAAGATGGGCGAACGCCCGAAACTGGTCGTTGACCACAAAATGAAGCAGGCTATCACCGAAAATGTCTCTGATGCTTTCCAGCTCTGCGTAACCAACCACCACAACATAATATTTTCTTTTTTATATTAATGTGAGCTATATAGAAAAAATTCAAAATTTGTATACCATTGTTGAAAGAGAGAGCAAAAGAATTAGGCAGAAATGATTCAATGTAAGTCCGCCATTTTATATTTGGCCGTTTATGCTAATAGAACAAAATAAAATTTATGTTAAACACCCACAAAATTGTCCCGAAGGAATTCAAAATATGTAACTAAAAACTTTTCTTAGGCCTAGAGTATTTAGCTATTCATTATATTGTCCTCAAGTTTATGTATGTGGCGCAGTCCACAATATATTGAAAGAGTATTAACTGCGAAAAGGCCAATTTTCTTCACACTTATAATTCTTATTAATGTTTACAAATTTTTATGGAGAAAATCACAAATAGTGAAAAACCTATTTAGTAAAGTCACAATTCCGCTAACCGATTTTTTCAAACCGGGAGATGTATAATTTAATTAATATTATTTACTTGACAGAATTGTATAGCTCATTGTTGAACTGGAATAGCACATTAAAGTGTACTATTGCCCCACCCCTCCCCCAAACGTGACCTTATCTGAATTTTTCCAGAGAAATATTATAAATAAAAGTTGTAGCTCTTTGTATGTCCAATGTATACCATATTTGAAGAAAGCCGTTGGAGCCGTATACAAAAACTTAAAACTCATTTACTAAAGTGGCAAAGTAAAAGCACTTCCGGTCATCCGATTTTTTCAAACTCGAAATTTCAACTATATATTTAATTCTAATTAACATGATCTAGATGACAGAATTGTCTAATCAACTGAAATAGCACTTTAGAGAAAGCCGTAACTCCACCCTTCCCCCAAACGTACCCTTAAATGATTTTTTTTTCGGAGAAATGTTTCAAATAAAAGTTGTAGCTCTTTGTATGTGTAGAGTTGATGTACCTAGTTTCAAGATAATCGTCTGAGCCATTACTGAGAAAATTGCAAAAAAGTAAAAAACCAACTAGTAAAGTGGTACTTCCGAAATTTTGACAGAAAAACTTAATATCAAATTTCAACTTTCTACGGTTTTCCTTTTTGAGCTATGCTGTTCACATACATACATACACACACACACACACACACACAGCACCCACACACACACACACACAACGCAACACACACACACACACACACACATAGACCATTTTCTAAAAACCACTTTTTTGGCCTCAGGGAACCTCAAAACGGATATTTCCGGTGAAAACTCGATATTGAAAATTTGACACGATTACAATACTTCCTCTTACTAGAGTAAGAGAAAGTAAAAAAAAATCTGGTGTTAAACATATACTACTTTTTCTTACTGCAATTTACGAGGTTATAATTCGAAATTTTTTCATTCTTATATTTCTTACTAAATATTTACTTATCTTCAACATTATATCAAAGAATTTTTATAAAACGACTATTTTTTGACGGAACGAAACCTCCCCAGCTCCCGCAGAACCCCATTAAAATCAATTTTCCCGGAATCTAACCAGAGAGATATGTCTCTCTCTCTCTCTCTCTCTCTCTCTCTCTCTC
>JAAEAF010006599.1:0-26109 GCA_011037195.1 Triatoma infestans
TTCACACACACATATACCCACATTCTTACTACCTTTGTTTAAACGTAATCCGTAAATACTACTCAAACTCTAATCCGAACGAACCCTATTAGATTAGATTAGATTGATGCAGGGGGGGACTCAGACCCAGGCACTGCAGCCTACCCGTTGAGGCTTATTGTGCCAACCCCTCAATACCTAGTAGTAGAAGCCCCCCCTCTTCATGAGGTCCAAAACCTTCCCCACCAGTCCTTCCTGGGGTACGATTTCCTCCGGTTTCAACGTGCCGAAGATCTCGTACCTCAGTCTGCCGATTGCAACGCAATCAAACAACAGGTGAGAGGCCGTCTCCTCCTCCTCCTGACACAATCTGCACAAGGGCTCTACATCCACCAACCCTACCTTGTGCAGATGTTTTTTGAACCTGCCATGCCCAGTAAACAGGCCCGTTATCAGAGAAATCTGATACCTGCTTAAACCCAGGGTCTCTCTGGTTCTTCTTCTACACAGCTCTGGCATAACCATTTCGCCATGTTTTGCTCCAGTACTTAGCCTCCAGTGACGATTATGTTCTCTCCGAGTCCATTCTCTCAGAGAAGCCCTCGTCATACTTTTGGCTATTCCCAGACCCTATTAAATCTATCATTAACTATTTACATAAGAAATTACATTCGAATCTACTACAGTGTCATATTAAGTGGAATATATTTATATTTTTTAGAAATTGGAATGTTCTTCCTACACTTTCTTCGTTATCCTCCAATAATCCTTTCATAGTATTACTAATATTCAGCTTATCTTTAGCGGATGCATATTTCGAACATTCCATGAAAATGTGTTGGACTGTTAATTTGCAAGTCTCACAGTTAGGAGGTCGTTCCCCTCTAAAAATATAATCGTGAGTTAGCATTGTGTGGCCAATTCTCAGTCTTGCCAATACGACTTCTTCGCGGCGGGAGTCTCTGCACGAAGTTATCCATTTCACTGGTATTGCCTTAACAGTTCTTAATTTATTTGTTACTGGGAGTGCTTCCCAGACCTGCTTCCACTGTGATAACACCTTATTACGCAACGCATTCTTCCAATCGTCCGGCAATACATATTCATATTGGGTGTCTATTAATGCTGTTTTTTTAGCGGCCTTGTCTGCTGCTTCATTCTATTTGATCCCCGTATGTCCGGGAGTCCAGAGAAGGTAACTCTTTTATAATTTTGTGCACAAAGATGCAGATAGTTATGTATTGCCTTGATCAATATATTATCACTATCTAACTTACATATCGCATCTAAGTTACTTTTGGAGTCTGTGCAGATTATAAAGCTTCTCCCGGTATAATTCATTACATGTTCAAGAGCTTTGCAAGTTGCGAATAATTCCGCCGTGAAGACACTGGAAATATTATTCAATGAACAGCTATAAACTCTTCCATCTTCACCCAGGCACATCCCACAGTAGACATTGTTTTAGAACCATCAGTGAAAATTTGTTTGTAATTTCTATAATTAGTGTCTATCCTTTCCAGAAACTTATTTCTATACACATAATCAGGCGTATTTCTTTTTATATATTTATGACGGTAAAATCTACTGTAGGCTTGTTAAGTATCCAAGGTTCTACCTTCTGGGTTTCGGAGCTATCTGCAGAAGGCATGACGATATTGTTTTGGATTCAAAAGTTAGCAAAATGTATACCTAACGGCTTGCTGTTAGCACAGGTACTGCACGAATCCGCGAACTCGGGTGAATAGACATTTTCATAAATCATATGATTTTTGAATGGTAGCAACTTTGCCGCATATTACAAATTAAAACATTTTTTCTAGTTTGTAACGGGTGTTCCCCGCTTTCCGCATACAAACTTTCTACTGGGCTTGTTCTCAACGCTCCAAGAGCTACGCGGATTCCTTCATTATGTACTGGGTTTAAAATCTTCAGTACAGAATCTCTGACCGAACCATAAATTATACTGCCATAATCGATTTTAGATCGGACATAAGCTTTATAAAAGTTCAATAGTCTATGTCGGTCCGCTCCCCATGTAGTCCCTTTTACAAATTTAAGCGCATTCAGTTTCCTAATGCATCTTTGCTTTAAATCCTCTAAATGAGGACGCCAACATAATTTTGAGTCTAGAATTACTCCTAAGTATCTGATTTTATTTACGCAAGGTATGGTTCTCCCTTCCAAACTTAGATCAATAGTTGGTTGTACCCTTCGAAATCGATGAAAATGCATGCAATTACTTTTTGTTGAAGAGAAACGGAGACCATTCTTCGAGATTTTGGATGACGAGCTGCAAACTTTCTTCTACTACATTGAAACTGGGAGAACTGCTAAATATCACCAGATCATCTGCACAGAGCATTCCCTTCACAGATGACTCCAATGACTCATGTCACTGTTAAAAGCTATAAGAAATAGAATCGGGCTGAGAATACTTCCTTGAGGGACTCCATTTTCTTGGATGAAAGAAGAAGAAAGAGCTCCTCTTAGTCGCACTCTAAACAATCGCAATTTTAAAAAGTTTTGGATAAAAATTGGAAGGTCCTCTTAAGTTCCATTGACGCAGCTGTTTAAGAATACTCTACTTCCACACCATATCGAATGCTTTTTCGATATCAAAGAAAACTGCTATAAGGTGTTGCTTTTTTAAGAAAGCATTCTGGATGGCACTTTCAAGTTTTACAAGAGGATCCAGTGTACTATGATTACTCCTGAATCCTGCTTGATATTTACTCAAAAGATGGCGCAACTCTAAATACCACGTTAATCTTTTCCAGACCATTCTCTCAAGAGTCTTGCATAGGCAACTTGTCAGACTAATTGGACGATACGATTCTGGGTTTGACTTATCTTTCCTTCTTTTGGAATAGGTATCGTTATAGCCAAATTCCATGCTTTCGGAAATAGATTATGACACCAAATTTTATTATAAAACTTTAGTAGGTACATTTTATTTTGTTTTGTTAAATATTTTAGAAATTTGTAATGATATTATCAGCCCCTAATGAGGACGTGTCCCACAGCCGGGATTGAGGTTATTCTCAATCTCACACCGCTCCACTTAGTGGTGGAAAGGGTGGCGAAGGGAGCCCTCCTCAGAATTTCTAGGGAGGACATGGGGGGACGAGGGCTAAGCTCGAGGAAGCGAATGCTTCCTTCTGTTGGGTCCCTCCCTTGGGACTTTCCTAGAGATAGAATGACGAAGAAATATAGCTTCGTTAGGAATTTTTCTACGAAGCTAAGTATGAAAAGGGAGTGGAGCGAAGGATCCGCCCAGGATAGTATTAGCAAGCATGCCACCAAGTGGTATACAGATGGGTCTAAGACCCTCGTAGGAACCGGGGCAGGAGTGTTTGGGCCTAGAACCAAACACTCAGAACCCATGGGTAGGTTTCCTAGCATCTTCTAGGCGGAAATTTACGCTATTGGAAGGTGCGTTCAGTTGAACCTTGATCGAGGATATCGGAATCAGGAGATAGTTATCCTATCCGACAGTCAGGCGGCCATTAAAGCACTGAGCTCTTATGTAATCAGTTCTAAAATGGAATGGGAATGCCTAGGCAAGCTTAATGACCTAGGCAGAAGTAATAAGGTTACCCTACATTGGGTGCCGGGATGTCGGCGTGGAGGGTAATGAGGTAGCCAACACCTTGGCAAAAGAAGGCGCTGTATCTCCTCTTATTGGGCCAGAGCCCTTTTGTAGCAGTCAGTGACCAAGTATTTCTAGAAGAAATCAAGAAGGAGGAGGTGGCTGTAAGAGCTCGTCTCTGGAACACCATCCCGGGACTGAGGCAGGCCAAGGTCTGTCTGGGTGGCTATAACCAGAAAAGGTCGAAAGCCTTCATCAGTCTGAGTAAGAATAGGATCCGAATTCTTATGGGATTCCTTACGGGGCATTGCAGACTCAGGGGGCACCTGAGGAAGCTTGGCCTAGAAGATGATGGCGCATGCAGATTCTGTGAAATGGAGGAAACTCCGATACATCCAAAGAAGATGCCGTCATTCAAAGAAGATTCAGTAGTCTGGGTTGTTACCAGATAGGGGAGGAAGAAATACCCACCTTAGAACCTTCCAGGATCCTGGGATTCCTCAGGGAGCTAAACCTGGAGAGGGTGCTATAGATTAGCTACTATATCTATTGGGCACCAGAGGGGGGGTAACAAATAAGATAAAATGGTCGCGGTACAGAACCCTCAAAAAAAAAAAAAAAAAAAAAATCAGCCCCTGGAGATGCATCATTGGACTTAGATAAAGACGTCTCAAGTTCCCAAATTTTAAAAGGTATATTATAAGTATAACAGTTATCATTATCGGAAAAGTTGATAACATTGTTCTCCTCTTCTTGTTTAGTGGACTGAAATTCCTGCGAATATCTGCTCGTTTGGGAAACCTTGACAAAAGTTTCCGCAAGAAATTCTGCCTTATCTAAATCGTCTGTTTTGACGCTGCCGTTAATACTCAACCCAGGTATGTGGGTATCAGATCTTACGCCAATAATTGACTTAATTCTTTTCCATATTTCTGTCGAAGGCGTTGACTGTGTAATAGTTGAAGTAAATTGTCTCGAAGACTCTCTTCTATTCTCCTTTATTACCCTCCTCGCCTTAGATCTTGATATTTTATAATGAGCGAGATTCTCTTCAGAGGGCTGGTTATAGAAGTGTCTTAGAGCTTTTCTCCTTTCTCTAATAGCGATTTTGCACTCATTATTCTACCAGGGTGCGGGATTTTTCCGTATAAATCCACTCGTTTTTGGAATAGAAGCCACTGCTGCAGCATACTCGCGTGATATAGTCAGCATGTTCATCAATGCTTGGAAACTCTTGGTCATTGAAATTGGCCAATAATGCTATTTATCCCACTGAGCCCGCTTTATCGACCACTTTGGGGCCACAAATAGATCCTCATGTTGGCGATCACAATTGATCATAATTGGAAAATGATCACTTCCACACAGATCCTCGTGAACAATCCAATCGAGAATTGGTATGAGCGATGGGGAAGATAGAGCTAGATCTATAGCTGTGAACGTACCATTGCTGCTACTGAAATGAGTAGCCCCTTGCTTATTTATTAAGGCAATGTTTTCTGTGGTGAGAATATCTTCAACTACGCTTCCTCGCTGACTTACATGTGTAGATCCCCATAAAGTATGGTGGGCGTTAAAATCACCCACCCATTATTATGTAAGGCGATGGTAACGACCGTATATGCCTTGTCAGATCCCCTTTAGTTATGTTAGTCACAGGAGGTAAGTAGACATTACAAATAGTAATCTTCATTGAGATGTAGATTGTTAAATATATGATTTGGATGTCCCCAGCAACGCTGATGACATTTTCACAATAGATATCGGTTTTTCACAAAAATAGCCACGCCACCACCGGCTCGGTTACCCTTGAAGAAATCTTTGCGATATACCCGGTAACCCGTTAATTTTGGAATATCTCTATCCCTAAAATTGGTTTCCTGCAGAAAAATTATTTTGGGGTTATATCTATGTACCAAAAGCCTCAAATCTTCCAAATTTCTATAAAAAACCACGACAATTCCACTGCAGAATCATCTAAACTGGTATTATAATTTTAATTTCTCTTCATTATTTTCCCTTCCCCTTTTTCCGAAGATCAGATACAATTTTTTTTAGTTCCTCCAAGTCCATGTTTTCCAAATCCTTATTCTCAACACTAGCCAAGGAGGAATTTGAGGAGGCGTTACTTCTCAATCCTCTCCTGAGCTCGGTTTTATTTTCTATCTTTCGATTTACGGCCTCCAGCTATTTTTCTAGGGGGTGAGGAGATTAACTTTAGTTGTTGGGGAGCTTGGGGTTTTAGGACGCTTTTTGCTTCTTCTCTCAATGGTTCTACCGTGACTATCTCCATCTCTTGTTGAAATAGTTCAGGTTTATCTTCCTTCACTTGGTTTTCTAATTTTTTAATTACTTTTTCATAATTACTTTCTAGTCTTTCTACACTTTTTGCCAGAACTTCTACGACTCCTGTAAAACGGGTTATCAAATCTTCTAATTTTTTTTGTTTCAGCGGGTTTTTGAGAAACACACTCGGCATATGAAACTGGTCTGGCAATTTCGGCATTCACCTTTAGGAGAAAGTGAATGGTATTTTAGCTTACAATCTGCCAATGAAATGTCCGCACACATGTCCAGTTTTCAAGCAAGCTCGCAAATTTTTTTTTTATACTAAAAAGAAAAAAAATCTTTTCAACGAAGTTTTTATAACTGGTGGACTAATAAAATCGAGAGAAAATATCATTAGAGTTTGACCAAGAAATATAACTGAATTGACTATAAATCGAAATTCTAATTTTTCATTTGATTTTTACTTTCTCTTACTCCTAGTAAGAGGAAGTATTGTAATCGTGTCAAATTTTCGATATCGAGTTTTCACCGGAAATATCCGTTTTGAGGTCCCCTGAGTCCAAAAAAGTGGTTTTTAGCAAATGGTCTGTGTGTGTGTGTGTGTGTGTGTCCGTGTGTGTGTGTGTCCGTGTGTGTGTGTGTGTCTGTGTATATGTGAACAGCGTAGCTCAAAAACGAAAAACCGTAGAAAGTTGAAAGTTGATATTCCGTTTAGAGGTCACCATGGGATCTGACTGTACGTTATCTGTAAAAATTCCTCAACCGGAAGTACCACTTTACTAGTTGGATTTTTTACTTTTTTGCGATTTTCTCAAAAATGGCTCCGACGATTTTCTTTAAACTTTAAAAACATCAACCTCACATACAAAGAGCTACAACTTTTATTAGAAACATTTCGCCGGGAAAAATGCATTTAAAGGGCACTTTTTTGGTGGAAAGGTGGGGTTATGTGTCCATCTAAAAGTTCTAGTTCGTTTATTATACAATTCTGCCATCTAAATAATGTAAATCATAATTTAAATTGTTGTTGAAATTCTGAGTTGAAAAATCGGATAACCGGAAGTGCGTTACTTTACCCACTCTACTAAATTATGTATCACTTTTCGCATTTTCTCAAAAATGGCTTTTATGACGGATTTTTTGAAAACTTCGTATATAACTAAACATGCAAAGATCTACTAAAACATTTCTCTGGAAATTTCTTTAAAAGCATTTTAGGGGAGGGGTGGGGTTAGATTTTCATCAAAGTGGCTATCTAGTTCATTATACAATTCTATCATCCAAACATAATTATTTAGAAATAAATAGATGGCTGAAATTCCGAGTTTCAAGAAAATTAGTAAACCGGAAGTGCGCTTTTACTGAACAGTTTTTTTTCAGTTTTCGACGAATTTCATTAAATTTGGTACACAAACTATAAAATTTGTCAATTATATTTTGAGAACTGGAGTAAGAGAAAGTTGTGTGAGTGTTTCACACCAGATTTTTTTTATATGTTTACCTGTTTAAGTTTTTATTGTTACTAATTAGTATTCCAATTCCATGCTAATTACTTTAAAGAACATTTAAAAAATGAAATATTATTAATATTATTCTATTATCTGATAAATTAAAACAATAATACTCCGTCTATGTGATAATACATAATAATTGCGGTGGGTACTATGTGGAAATTAATGGTTTTCACTTCTTCAAGTTTATTTTATCATGATATTTAAGGAGTAGAAATGTTCTCGTGACCCAACCACATTATTATAAATAATTTTATAATACATCGTAGTTTCCAGCAAACAATCAAGAATAGTAGTACTAATAATAATTTTAATAACAATGCTGCAGGAAATGAACAAAAATCAGGTAATATGCAAAGAATTATAATACTAAAGAGAATGCAATACACAGAGTGAGAGAGAGAGAGAGATAGAGAGATCTGCGTGCTAAAACATAGTTTTGTGTGGTACGCCAAACTATAATGTATATTATTTATTAGTGAATAATTATTTCACATAACGAAAATACTTAAGAAAGCCGCAACTATTATGCAGTTTACTCTGCGGTGCGTATACTTGGAAAGCAAAATCACTTTAAATCACAAAGAAATTGGAAATTTTTTAAATATCTACTCGTATTCCTGAGTTAGTAATTACTATCCAAGTTCCATACTAATTTCTTTAAAGAACATTTAAAAAAATTTGATAATATTATTCTATTATCTGATAAATTAAAACAATACATAATAATTGCGGTACTATGCGGAAATTAATAGTTTCTACTAATGGAAGTAATGAATATAAGCTGATATATGAAGTATAAGGAAAATTCATTTTACTAATGAATATAAGTAATGGGAAACAGCAAACAGAAAAATAGAAATAATTTTGAAAAATGTGTTACGTTTTTGGAAAATGGAAATATTGTGATTTTAATTGTAAGTAAAGTGAAGGGACTGAGGTCAATGCTATTCCAAGACAAAGGACAAGGTAAAAAGAGACCATTAGAGAGAGACAATACATTGCCTTTCTAAAAACCCCCTCCGGACATACCAGTAATTGTTTCATCAGTCATATTTCAAATTTCAACGAGCCTAGTCTTGGTACAAGAGTCATTCAAAACGTCTGTATGCCAAGAAACCCGTTCGTGCTCACGCTACCAAATACAATTACATATCTACCAATTACATTAAATCTGAAATGAACTAACGCCGAAAAATAAACAAAGCCCTATTATCCAAATTCTTTCTTTTTATCTTGTGGTTGCTATTGTAAAAGGAACCACTGGGATCGTAACAATTGTCGATATCGAGCTTTTACCGGATATAAATGTTTTGAGGGCCCACAAGTAAAAAAAAAAAAAAAAAAATAATGTTTTCTAGAAAATGGCCAGACCGTATGTATGGTATGAACAGCATAGCTAAAAACGAAAAATCGCAGAAAGTTCAAACTTGGGTATATCACCATGAAGATCCGACAGGAAGTTGATTGTAAAAGTTGCTCAATCGAAAGTGCCACTTTACTGAATAATTTTTTCAGTTTTTTTTTTTTTTGTGATTTTTTTTGGACACAGCTTCCACGATTTTCTATAATCTTCATATATCAACTAGACCTATTAAGAGCTACTCCACTTTTATTTGAAACATATCTCCAGGAAAATTCATTTAAGGGATTTTGAAGAAGGAGAGGGGCAATGCATCTCTCTAAAGTACTATTTCAGTTTATTATACGATTTCTTCATCTAAATAATATTATCAGAGATATTTTCCGTGGTAGCCTGCTTCATTTTGTGGCCATCGACCGGTTTCGGCGTTCGCCCATCTTTCAGGATGCGTTTTTGTCTAACAGTGTGATAACACAGACTTGCACAGAGGCAATCAGTTTATACACTACTTAGTTGATACACAGAGTGGTCTTAACTGAATGTTGCTCTGTGCAATTCTGTGGTTATCACACCTGTCTGCCAAACTCATGCCTGAATATGGGCGAACCCCCGAAACCGGTCGATGACCACAAAATGAAGCAGCTACCACGGAAATATCTCTGATGCTTTCCAGCTCTGCGGAAACAACCACCACAACAATAAATAATATTACTTAGAATTAAGTATATTGCCAAGGGGCGTGAATGAGACCCTGGTTAGATGGATAGGCAACCTCCTAACTTCGAGGATTGTCTATTCTCGTTTGGGAGTTGCGGAGAGAAGGGTGAAAGCCAGTAGGGGGTTTCACCAAGGTGGGAGTTTGTCACCTCACTTGTGGTGCCTCATCGTTGATGAGCTACTTTGGGAGATGAACCGTAGGGGATTTTACCTGCAGATGTATTCCGATGATGGGGTAATCTTAATCACAGGGAAGCATCTGAGTGTGGTGAGTGACTTGATGCAGTCGGCGTTATCTTACGTGGAGCAGTGGTGTAGGAACTATGGCTTGTCCGTTAACCAAAAGTTCTTTAGTTCTATTTACTAGGAAGAGGAAATTGGAAGGGTTTAGGAGACCTAGGCTCTTCGGTAAGGAATTGCAAATTAGCAATGAGGTTAAATATTTGGGGGTCCTCATCAACAATAAGTTGAATTGGCGGGCCCACATTGAGCATATTTGTGAGAAGGGGCAGAAGGTTTTCTGGCAGTATAGGAGATTAGCGGTTATGACCTGGGGAGTTAATCCCCGAGGTGTCCATTGGATTTATGAAAAGTTGGCGAAGCCAAGGATGCTGTATGCAGCTGTGGTGTGGTGGTCTGGCTCCTTGGTGGGGAGGAATAGCAAAAAGCTGTTGGGAGTACAGCGTACGGCCTGTTTGGCTATTACTGGCGCGATGAGAACGACACCGACGGTGGCATTAGAGATGCTGCTGGGGCTAATCCCCCTTCAGTATGTGGTAGTGGGAGAGGCAATGAAAGGGTACCTCAGAATGAAGTGCAAGGGAGAATGGGTGAGAACCTTCCGGGGGGATCACACTAGGATTGAGGACAAAATTTGGCGAGTAACCGACTCTTGCTATCCAAACTTGATGAGACGAGCAAGAAATGGGGATTTGAGAGAGATTATGAGATTACGATTGGCAGTATAGGAGATGATAACCTTACGAGGCCAACGGAGTCGGGCAGTGGCATTATTCGTTGCTATTCAGATGGCTCTAGGCAGGAGGGTACTGACCTGTCGGGGGCGGGAGCCTGGTTTCAGGAACTGGATAAAGAGAGTTCGGTGGCCTTGGGTGGCTTGGCCACTGTTTTTCAGTCTGAGGTGGTGGGCATCATTGAATGCTGCCACCTGGTGGGGGAGTGGCAGGGAGAGTTCAAGGAAGTGCGGATTTTCTCGGATAGCCAGGCCGCACTAAGGGCTTTGAGTAAGCCTTGGTGGAGTTCGAAATTAGTGGGAGAATGTCGGAGGAAGCTCAACGCTTTGGCTCGGAGGGGTAAGGTGCATCTCTATTGGATACCGGACATGCGGGAATAGAGGGCAATGAGAGGGCGGATCGGCTGGCCAGGGAGGGATCATCATTACCATTCTGTGGTCCTGAACCAGCCCTGGCCGTTACAAAGACGTTTCGCGACAAACAGATTAGACTTTGGGAGACGAGAGCTTTGGAGAAATGCTGGGGGGACACGCAGGGGTGCCTCCAAGCTAAAAGATTTATAAAGGCAGGTAAGCAGAGAATTTCGGAGTATCTCCTGTCTCTTAGTAGGACGGGTTTGAGGACCTTGGTAGGGATAGTGTGTCCAGTCACTTGTTTAACTTAGGGAGGACGCGGAGTCCCATTTGTCAGAACTGTGATGACGGAGTTAGGGAAACGGTGTATCACTAATTATGTCAGTGTCCCCGTTTCGCTGGAACTAGGTTTCGTATATTTGGGAGGACACCACTCTCGCAGGATTGTCTAGGCGAGTTGGAGTATAGGGATATCTTGAGATATTGTAGATTAACCGGCAAGTTACCGGGGGAGACTAATTAAGGGGTTACGGGGGGTATCGGGGGGATAAGAGCCATATAGGCTTAGGTCCCGCGCCTTTGGGCACCCGTTTCCGATAATAATAATAAAATATTGCCAAAAATTCTGAGTTTGAAAATATCGGTTAAACGAAATTACGTTTTAACTGTTTTTTTTTTTTTTTTTTTTTTTTTTTTTTTTTTTTTTTAAAGTTTTCCATTACAACACTGAAGGATTTCATAAAATTTGGTATAGAATCTACATACATTTCGGAGACCTATCACTTTAGTTTGAAACTTTCTTGCAAGAAAGTTCATTTAAGGGAGTTTTGGAGGTTAGACTTTCTTCAAAAAAGAAAATGGTTTTTATCAAGTTTTACCAGTTTTGATAATTCATTCGCCATTTTATTAAAAAATTCATCTTTAGTTGGCAGCAATTTGAATTTTTCAATGACATTTTGAGATGACACCTTCCTCTAAAAGTTGTTTTTCATATTTAAAGTAACCTTTGGAGACCTAATACTTCATTTACGATTGGAATAATTGCTTATAATTGATAAGCAATAATTAGCTGTTGAACTATTGGGAATGTTTCGTTGATTCATAGAATAACATACAGTTGAGTTCGGAAATATAGTAGAGTAGGCGTCTCTTACCGTCATGTCACCTGCTAGACTATAGGTCTTGTTTATCTACATCACCTCCTAATCAAGTACCGCCCACAAAGGCTACAAATTTTTTATCTCTTATTAATAGAATGTTTCAACATTAAATATAAAATATTCAATTATTTTAATTTAATGTGTGCGTGTATGATTTGAGCAATGTTCAAAAATGAAATATCGCAGAAATTTTCAAAAATATGACATTTCGTTTGGATATCATTATAGGATCCGTCAAGGAACAGGAAGAAGACGTAAAAATATAAATTTATGTATTTATTTTCTTTTAATAAAATCAATTTTAGTTTTTTCAGCATCCCTAGGGTACATTTGGACTTTACCACAATACGAGACATATTGTTATGTGCAACACTTTGGTTTAGCGTTCGTACATCAACCACTGCTCACTTCCACCTCAGAGTTGGGCAGAAAGCGACTAGAGATATCACTCAATGACTACAGATTTGTTGTATCATCAGTCAGAAATATTAGTCATTCGTCACTTGTAAACTTGATTTATTAGTTACTTCATAGAAGTGCCTGTGATTAGTCGCAGACAGTTTTGTTAGTCACTGTGTAGTTAAAGTCACTGAATTAATCTGCAAGTTATTAATCTTGTTTTTCACAAAAAGCGACTAATAAAGTAGACATCTACCATTGTTATTCTGATCTTTATAATTTCCTTATTTTTTTCCTATCCTACATCAGAGGTTATTTATTTTCAGAGGCAGTGCTCACGCAATGATATACATTTAATTATTACATTTTTTTACTCATTAATCACTTCAATAAAAAAGTGACTAAGAATTACATCAAATCTAAGAGTAATGAATCCCTTTTTTTGAAAGTGATTGATCATCAATCATTCGTTTTAGTCAGATTTTTGGATTGACTAATTGTGACTATTTTTTTAAACTGATCGATCTGTAAGCGTTAGTCACTACAAATGTAGATTATTAGTTATTAGTTATCATTCTAATTTATGATTACTGTTTGCCCAACTCTGTTCCATATCCAGTAGGGCAGCGAGAACTTCAAACTCCAATTAAAATGTTCAGTAAGTAATGGGAGTTTGTCAGAACAAGAGTTGAGGATGGGTTCTCATGAAACCATCATTAGCTCTGATATCATAGTCCTCTTTGGATGCATATTTATTGTTCGAACGGAAGGAACACCAGAGCAGGAGTTTATTCGGCAACTTTTTAACTTCCATCACTAGAATTCCAAATTTTGAAGAATTTGAAGATCAGTTGAACCAAAATGGCGATTTTACTGTATAAATTTCTGAGTTTTATGACTTTCTCTTACTCCTAGTAAGAGGAAGTATTGTAATCGTGTCAAATTTTCGGTATCTAGTTTTCACCGGAAATATCCGTTTTGAGGCTCCCTGAGCCCAAAAAAGTGATTTATAGCAAATGGTGTGTGTGTGTGTGTGTGTGTGTATGTGATTAGCAGAGCTCAAAAACGAAAAACCGTAGAAAGTTGAAACTTGATATTCCGTTTAGGTATCACCATTGCTTGCGACAATGGGGCATCTGTCAAAATTCCTCAATCGGAAGTACCACTTTACTAATTTTTTTTTTTTTTACTTTTTTGCATTTTCTCAAAAATGGCTCCGACGATTTTCTTTAAACTTGTTATATCAACTACACATACAATGAGCTACAACTTTTATTAGAAATGTTTCTCTGGGAAAATTCTTTTAAAGGCAGTTATGGGGAGGGGTGGGGTTAGGTTTTCATCTAAACTGCTATTTCAGTTTATTAAACAATTCTATCATCTAAATAATGTTACTAAGAATTGAATATGTTGTTGAAATTCCGTGTTCCAAAAAAAAAATCGGATAACTGAAAGTGCGTTTACATTACCACTTTACTAAATGATTTTTTTTTTTACTTTTTCGCGATTTTCCCAAAAATATCTCAGACGATTTTCTTGAAGCTTCTTATATAAACTAAGCATACAAAGATCTACAATTTTTATTGAAACATTTCTCTGGAGAAATTCATTTAAGGGCACTTTTGGGGGAGAGGTGAGGTTATGTTTTTCTCTAAAGTGCTATCATAGTTGATTATACAATTCTATTATGCAAACAAAATTAATTAACAATAAATAGATGGCCAAAATTCCAAGTTTTAAGAAAATTAGTAAACCGGAAGTTTTTTGAACAGTTTTTTCAGTTTTCGACGAATTTCATTAAATTTGGTACACAAACTATAAAATTTCTCAATTATAATTTTGAGAACTTGGGTAAGAGAAAATTTGTGTGAGTGTTTCACACCGGATTTTTGGTGTTTTTTTTTTTTTTACATTTTCTCGAAAAAGGCTATAATGATTTTCTTTAAATTTCGAATTCTAACTGCATAGTTATAAAAAACCTATCATTTTAATTTAATAAAATTTTCCCGTTAAAAAACTGATTTTATTTATATTCCTGTGGATCTGATATGTTTGGGTTTATCTGTAAATTGCATAATCCAGTATAGCTCGATAACTTCGAGCTGCTACATGTCTGTGTAATGTATAGATTTCTAATCAAAATTCCAGATTCTTTTTCACAAAATTTACCAATCGAAATTGTTAATTATAATAAGAGAAAGTCGTATGATTGTTTCACGTCGTTAAGATTGATCACGTAAGAAAAGAAAGTAAACAAATATAAACTTTTAAAACAAAATATACCAAATTTTGTCACACCTTTTGTCTCTCTTTGATTTGTGGCATAATATTTTTATTTTTTATAAATAAATTCCTTCACCGATGTTTGTTTACTATCCTCGAACATTTTTTTTATTCAATATGAATATTAAATAATGACAATTTGTTAGCTAATCTGCATACTATCCCAATTGATAAACTGTTACGAGTGTCTAGGGTTTTTCTATTTTACTCAGAATATAAAAACTGTTGACTTTCAATAGTTAAGCAAAGATGAAAATTCATTTTAAATATATGTTTATAATGTAAATATTTATAATGTATACTAGTATAATAAATAATACTGGTTTAAGACAATTAATTGTAATTAAAACATAATTGTGATTTAAGTTATATGTTTTGGTATTACCGTAGAGTTTCTATTCTTATTGTTTAAATTCCTCTACCAACATAATATTAACATTCACCTTTTGTATTATAATAAAATGTAATATAATGTGAAAGTTATTGTGTTTAAGTAAACTTGGATATGAGATCGCTTGACAATTAGGTTGATCTGATTATAGTTAAACTCTAAGCAATTCAACGATTCAGTAAGAGATACGTCCCGACTCGTCCCTTTACCCAGTTTGGTTTGAATTTATCTATGCTTAGATTTATAGTACAAAAAGCAGAGAACTGTTTTAATATTAAATTATGTTATGCAAATCCACCGTCACACACACACACTAATCGTGAAGACCGTTATGTAAATTGATAACATATTTCAATTTTTTTTTTCTTTTAATAAAGAAATAGTTAAAAAATATCTGGTGTGAAACACTCACACAACTTTCCCTTACTCCAGTTCTCAAAATTATAATTAACAAATTTTATAGTTTGTTGTACCATATTTAATGAAATTCGTCGAAAATTGAAAAAAAAAATGTTCAGTAAAAGCGAACTTCCGGTTTACTAATTTCCTTGAAACTCGGAATTTTGGCTGATCTATTTATTTCTAATTAATTTTGTTTGGATGATAGAATTGTATAATCAACTATGATAGCACTTTAGAGAAAATCATAACCCCACCCCTCCCCTAAAAGTGCCCTTGAATGAATTTAAGCAGAGAAATGTTTTAAATAAAAGTTGTAGATCTTTGTATATTTAGTTTATATAAGAAGTTTCAAGAAAATCGGATGGAGCCATTTTTGAGGAAAACGCAAAAAAGTAAAAAAAAAAAAAAAACTGGTAAAGTGGTACTTTCCGGTTGAGGAATTTTGACAGATGACCCACTGTCCGGATCCCATGGTGATACCTAAATGGAATATCAAGTTTCAACTTTCTGCGGTTTTTCGTTTTTTGAGCTATGCTGTTCATACATACGTACATACATACACACACTGAGACTTATTTGATAAAAACCACTTTTTTTGACTCAGGGGACCTCAAAACGGATATTTCCGGTGAAAACTCGATATCGGAAATTTGACACGATTACAATACTTCCGGTTACTAGGAGTGAGAGAAAGTAAAAAAAAAAGGTATGATGTGAAACTATGACGCGGTTTACTGTTGCAGCAACTGTCAAATATTCTAAGTAAAAAAAATAAATATTGGTTTTTTTACTTAGCCCTAACATGCATATAGAAATTTTGGGGGTACATATATCCACCTAGTTGAAGTGATTTATTCTAGATAAGAAGTGAGCGCCAATAACATTGAACAAACCTATTGTCTGCGCGGCAGACACCCAAGGTGCGGTGGCGAACGTACACCAAGAAGTGAAATGAAAAACAGTGCAAAAGAATGAAAATGAGACTTACCCTTTGCTGACAGTGAGTGATGAGTTGAGGGCGTAACGCTGAAGCGATAGGCTGACTGAAGAAGGAGGAAGTGGGTGTGTGTGTGTGTGTGCGAATAAGTGTGGGTGTATGTGTGTGTGTGTGTGTGTGTGTGTCGGCGAAAGAAAGGATATCAGGTGAAAGGAAGGGAGTTAGAGTGCTCCGTGGAAGCGGATGACGCTGCTGTTGAAGCGGTTGATGATGTTAGAAGAGCCCAGGCGCGAAAGGTGAGTGACTCTCCAGATGATGGCGAGGAAAGACGCGACTTGTGTCTTTCGAAGATAACAAATATCAATTCGAAGGCGAAAGGCGCGAATATGGCGAGTAAATATTAAGGCGAAATAAAAGTACAGTTGGACTGACAAACACCACTACAAGCAGCGGAAAACACACTGAACTGGCGAGAGATAGCGGGCAAGTGAAGTCGGGGCTCAAGCGTTAGCGTGTGCCAGCGGAAGTGGTGGGGAAAGAAATGTGAGGCGGAATGATGCAATACGCGGGTGGAAGTTAATAAAAAATAGAAGAAGAGGCAATAAACATGGTTCTAGGAACCCCATTAGCGACCGGCGGATATTATTTTTTAAAGGCACACATAAACGGCCAAGCGGATTAGCGCGTACGCACGCGCGGGCGGAAGCGGGCGCGTGTGAGAGAGGTAAGGCGTATGGCGACTAAACACCTATACAACACTTTTAATGTCACAGTTGTTCTCAGAACTTCCCCAAACCCTAATTTATCTGAAAAAAGGTTTCAAATAAAAGTGATAAGTAATGTATCTATGCAAATAATATTGCGAGTTAAAAGCGAATCGTAGCCGTTTTTAATGAAAATTGCAAAAAAATTAAAACAAACAAATTCCTAAAGTAGCGCTTCTAGTTAACC
Source organism: Triatoma infestans (assembly GCA_011037195.1). Taxonomy (NCBI): domain Eukaryota; kingdom Metazoa; phylum Arthropoda; class Insecta; order Hemiptera; family Reduviidae; genus Triatoma; species Triatoma infestans. The sequence continues at coordinate 17,302 of JAAEAF010006599.1, forward strand.
AATATTTTCTTCCAATTGTTTGAATTCTAACAATATATTAAATGTAACTTAATATTATATTGGTGGGAGGAACATATATAGTACTAAATAGTACTTAAAAAGGATAGTTTAAACTTGTTGTTCCCCCCTGAACTTCCTAAAAACACTATTTATTTAGGAAATAATGTTTCAAATAAAATTGATGGATATTTATATTTATTGATAGTTTACGAAGTTTAAAAAGAAATTGTTCCCATTTTTCTAGAAATCGCGAAAAACAAAAGGGCAATGTCTCTTTCAAAGTCACAATATAGTGCTAACGCTCTCACCTGTGATGCGGACAGTCTGGTTACAATTCCAGAAAAAGGTTCTATAATTTATACCGGCAATTTCAAAATTTCCACTTAAAATGGACCTGGAATTCTACTTATGATTGTGAGAAGCTATTGTGAGCATTTGATTTCATAAATGGAGTACAATTGGACTAAGTGCAGGTTACTTCTATTGGAAGGAAGCTTATTTCACAATCTACTCATGTGGCATAATGCAATGTTGCAGAAAGGTTCAGGTCCAATAATGGTTCCTATAGAGTCCTCCCAGGCAGGGGCGATCTGCCGCTTCGTTGCACTTATAACCTGAATGCCCGGCTACCCAAACTATTATTTTGGCTTTTGATCTGCGATCAGTCGCAAGAATGGTGGGTAAAAACTCCAGGCCAGAGGCAAGGCTGACAACAGAGCTACTCCAATAAGGCTGCGACCACAAGAATAATTGCAGGTCTCCTTACTGGCCACTGTAGACTTAACAAGCACAAGCATCGCATGGGCCTGACAACCGTTAGCCTGTATAGATTTCTGTATAGATTTTGTCAGGAAGAAGAAAAAACAGCATTACATTGAACGGCAATCCAAGATGCTTATCTGGGGTTCGGATAAGGCTATCGGATTGCTGTGTGTTTCACGGAACTCTCTCAGGCATCTGGTTGGATACCATACTGGACATTGTGGTTTAAGGAGATATCTCTACGTAATGGGGCTCAAGCCAGAACCACTTTGTAGAGTCAATGAGACAGAGGAGGAAACACCCATCCATCTTTAGGTTTTGGGGAAATTTTACAATAGATTTTGAGGACCTTATGTCGGAACAGGATGTCTATGGAAGAGCTTAGGCTATTTCCCTTTCAAGTTATTGTCCGATTTGTTTTGGACTGCGGTGAATCTTAGATGGATTAGAACCGGGTCTGGATATTTGTTCTAGGCCCTGTTTGTTGTTGTTTTTCTTGGGGTAGCTATATGGGCCCAGTGGGGCTTTGGATAGCGTAGGGTTTGGCCCCTCCCCACAGACAAATAATAATAATTTACTGTGTCAGTGTGAGGGGATTTGTGGTTGGAGGTTCCTCTTTGGGGAGGAGAAACTGACGCCTTCAAGCTTCACTCAACGTCTCTTGCCAGTCTCTAATTATACAGACATGACTGGAGAGGGGGTACTCCAAATTGTGGGTGCTTTCAAGTATCATCCATGAGTCTATCTCTAAAGACTCTTATATCTAATTAAACAGACAGATCTGGAGAGAGCACTCTAACTGAGAGGTACCACAGCATACCATTAGTGGTATGGTGGCGTAGTCATAATGGCCAACTCCAAAGAATCTAATCTACAACCACCTAAACGAACGTTAGCAACAGTGCTAAATAGTTCAATCTTAATACTACACTACCATCAATGCTCTTCTCACAACTTCTCCAAACGTCTCCTTACTCATTCTTCTCATACACTCAAACATAAAATACATTGTGATTACAAGTGCGTGTTGTGAGTTGTGTTTTCATTCATCAACAGCTTTATTATCCTGCCGTCAACTATCACAAACCATTATGAGAAACTTTCTTTACTTTTTCCCAGTAGTTTTTTTGAATTTTAAGTACTGAATAGAAGTTCAAAATTAAGAGTCTAATCAATTCCCCAAGAAAAACAGTCCACTTCTGATAATGTAAGAGGAATGTGATGAAGGCTGGGTGGGGAACTAACACTTTTTTGTTGTATAAAGTGGCTTATACTTTCATTTAATTTTCTGTTTCATTTTTTTTTAACTATCTCTCTGAATCTGCGGGAATTAGTGAACTTTCTGTGAGATATTGATGATGAAAATAGTGCAATATTGTCAATTATGGATTGAAGGAAAAGCTGTGATAGCATAAAATGGGAGGATGTTTTTGGAATTCCCAGAGCATAGGTTAATTCATAGTTTACTCATCTCATGAAAGATCATATTTTTAAACAATTGATTTTTTTGTTTTTAATTTAAGGCACGTAAACATCTGTGGTCATTGGTGCCCAGAGTCTTCTCAGTGCACTGCCGGCCTCCGGACAGTGTTCTCTCGTTACAGACAACACTGTCCATCACCGGAGTGAGCTGTAGAGGCTCCTACAAAGAAAAAAATCTAAGGGTAGCAAGCACAGCTGGACTTGAACCCGGGTCCTCCGCGTGAGAGTTCGGTACGCTAACCACTAAGCTATTCCCTTCCCTAAACGGTTGATAATTTATTAATAAAGTCTTTTAGCTCGGAGGGGTACGGTGCGCCTCTATTGGATACCCGGACACCGGGAATAGAGGGGAATGAGAGGGCAGACTAATTGGCTAGGGAGGGATCATCTCAACCATTTTGCCCTGGATCATTTGGTCCTGAACCAGCCCTGGCTGTCACAAAGACGTTTCGTGACAAACAGATTAGACTTTGGGAGACGAAAGTTTTGGAGAAACGCTGGGGGGACACGCAGGGGTGCCTCCAAGCCAAAAGATTTATAAAGACAAGTAGGCAGGGAACTTCGGAGTATCTCCTGTCCCTTAGTAGGACGGGTCTGAGGACCCTGATAGGGATAGTGACTGGACACACTTGGGTGTCCAGCCACTTGTTTAATATAGGGAGGACGTCTAGTCCCATTTGCCAGAACTGTGACGACGGAGTCAGGGAAACGGTGTACCACTACCTTTGTCAGTGTCCCCGTTTCGCTGGAACTAGGTTTCGTGTTTTTGGGAGGGCATCACTCTCGCAGGATTGTCTGCGCGAGCTGGAGTTTCGGGATATCTTGGGATACTGTAGATTAACCGGTAAGCTACCGGGGGAGATTTATTAAGGGAATAGCGGGGTATCGAAGGGATAAAGACCACATAGGCTTAGGTCCGCGCCATCAGGCACCCGAACTACAATAATAATAATAATAATAATAATAATAGTCTTATAATTTCACACTCAGAGTTAACAGAATGAATACTACAAGTAGACCAAAGTACCTAGAACATTGAAATGAATTATTCACTATAACCGGTATATACAGTCAAATCAAAAACATTATATGAAATACGAGTATAGCGTTAAGAAGGTTGCTTTTATATTTACTATTCTGAAACGCGATTAGTGTTTATTCATGCTTGGTTTAATGTATATTATATTAAAAGTCTTTTTAAAGAAAGAAAAGTGATTTTTAAACATTTCATATTTCCTAAATACTTAGTGTAAATAACATCCCAGAGCAATAGTATTTTGAACGTTTACGACTCAACGATTTTCGTTTTCTTTTCCCCAATGGCAGCTTTAGATCCAGTAGTTACCGAGGTTCAAAAAATTGTAGCCGATTTATAGCCAACTACTCCTGAGATATTCTTGTAACCCACAGATCTGTCTGAAGAAATGTTAAAATGTCACAAAGTGGAGCAAAGCAATCCATCCTGTGCTCAATAATACAAGAAGGGAGATAAGCTGAACTGCGAGAATTATAGAGGTATAGCTCTCCTTTTAGTGACATATAAAATCATTTCAGTTGCCATTTATAGGAAGTTGCTCTCACAGGCAATGCAGATTTTTGGCGATCTACCATTGAATATTTACTTTTAGACAAATATTTCAGAACTACGAATATAATGTTGGTTTACATAACTTATTTGTGGACTTCAAACAAGCGTACGACAGTATTGATAGAAAGGAAGCGTTACCGGATCTAAAACTCTGGGAATATCAAGCAAGTTAGCGACACTGGTTGGTTGGACCTGGAGTAACATAAGGCGTCCGAGTAAAGATTCAAAACTTGCTGTCGGAGAAATTCCCTATTACAAGAGGTCTGTGATAGGGTAACCCACCGTCGGCCTTTATATTAACCCTTTGTCTATAAAGGGCCATCAGAGCCATTAAAGCGAACTCCAGCGGTGGCACCATACTTAACCGGTTGTTCCAGCATCTGGCGCACAGCAGATGACGTGCTCATAATCGGGCGGTCTAAGGCAGCATTAGAAAAATTTGAAAAAGTGGTAAAATTGCGATGCCTCACAAACGAAACATGGGCAACATCTAAAGAATGCGAAAAGATTCAGGAGATCTGGGAAAGAAAAGTAGTGAGGAAAATCTATGGTACCGTTTGTGAGAACGGAGTTTGGAGAATTCGTTCAAACATTAGAACTGAAGATGCTATAAACGGGGAACCCACTTAGTCTCTGTCGTAAAGAAAGGAATATTGATGTGGCTTGGGCACATGTGGAGCATTTATCCCATGACAGACTGCTCAGAAAAGGCTTAGCGGTCGACCTCGCTTAAAATGGTTAGATGGTATGGAGGACGCTGGCAGGTATGTAGGTGGCGCGCTACGCAACCAACAGACAGGAATATCAGACACTCATTGATGAAGTCCACTAGGATTGTAGCACCAAAGGAAGAAGAAGAAAATCTTTTTTTAAATGTTTCATTTTTCCTAAGTACTTAGTATATGTAACCTCCCAGAGGTAAATAGTATTTTGAACGTTTATATACTCGACAACTTTCATATTCTTTCGACCAATATCGGCTTTAGTTCCTTCAGTTGCCGAGGTGCAAAAACTTTTAAGCAGCTTCTACACGGTCAATAATATTGTCAATATCAGTATTGACAATATAACCATCAATACGCGTGCTAACCCATCACAATACTTCATTACCTTACACGATCAATATTATTGAAGTAACGAAGTTTGTGATTGGTTAGCACGAGTATTGATGGTTACATTGTCAATACTGATATTGACAATATTATTGACCGTGTAGAGGCCTCTTTAGTCGACATACAGCTAACTGTACTTGAAGCAGTATTGGTATACAGTATATAATGGTCACGTAAAGAGTATAAAAATAGGAAAAGCAAAAATTAAATAAAACAGATCTTCCATTACTTTATAATTATGTACACAATATCTTATTTCTTGTAGATTTATAATGTGAGTGATGTTTTTATACAAAAATTTGATAAGAAACGGAAGGCTTGAACTGAAACCGAAAAGTTTCGCAATATTACAAAGTACTGTAATGTTATGGGGTGGATGAGTGTATTTATAGTAGTTGGTTGTGTAGCACGAGCGGTTTTGTAAAAGGACTTGTATGTAAGTTTGAGATAAAGATAGAAGTATTAAGAAATAATCAAGTAATCACCACTGTTTTATAAATAAATATATTATCTCTAAATAAATTCAAGTACTTTACAATATCACAATTATAAATCAGATGTATAACTAGAATAAAGGCAAATATCTATCATTGGCACTGAGCGATTCCTGAAGTAAGTGTTCTGGCTTTGGAAGCAGAATACAGACTTAGTTGTTTGAAGGCTGAGTGCAGACTACTCTTTTGAACTGTATTATTTGAAAGCTGAAGGCAGACTCTTCGAAGGAATTGCTCTCTCTCTCTGTAGCGGGGGAATTTTCTTGTACAAAAGAATTAACCTAACGGGATTTTTGTGCCTTTGTTTTTCTAATAGCAATGACTTAGATTGTAGTAAAGCTGACTCTAAAATACATTCTTTTTGAAGGTAAATTCACAGTTTAATATATTAACAAAATTAGATTTTTGATACTATAAAATATTCTAAATTATTTTTAAAAACTATTATTTTTCTATTTCGTTCTTCCACTACAGTACATTAAGTTCAATTTAGGACCTAGTACTATTGCAACAAAAAAAAAAAATCAAATATTTCTGAAATTGGACAAGGATTAGTTTCTTATAGAATGGTATTTAAATTAAAGCAGCTTCGCCGATGTGAAAGAAAAAAAAAAAAACTATTATACTTAATTAGTTACTTTTGTTAAGTTAAAAATTAAAATAGTGCAGATTTTCATTAAAACTGCTTGAATAGGGGTACCATAAAATCGTAGTTTGCTCGGTATACCCTAATTCTATAAAAACAAGAGGAAAGTTTATGGAAAGGAAAACAGTAAAAAAAAAAAAAAAAAAAAAGAGAAAAATACAGTTGATTAACAGAGTAAACATGTCTAACTAGAATGCTGGGTTGTAAAAGAACAGCAAATATTATATGTTGGGTCTAAAAGTGGGACTAAAAGTTGTTCTATATAAGCGGCAGTAAGAAGGCAGGCAATGTGATATGGTGACATGTTCGGTGGTGTGCTGTAAAGGACAGTAGAATGTTTCAATCCTAGTAAAGAGAAGAGCCATAGTATAAAGGATGGGAATAGGGTTACTGGCCAATATTACTACTCTATTGGGCAGGGAGAACAAATAAGCTGGAACACTACTGAACAACCTTAGTGAGAATCACTTCTGCCAGAGTTCACTGCAAACTAATTCTTTCTTCATCACTTAGAGGAAACAATAATGAAAAAAAAAAAGAAGCATATACACAATAAGCGTTAAACGTAATTTATTTATTGCGTTTTATCTCAAAAGGCTTTTCTCTCTTAGATTCCATATATTTCCAATATTCGTAACTTTTGTTTTGAAATAAAGTTGTTTTCATACTATTGAATTTTTGCAATTATTAACTTTCATCATTTAAAAAAAATAAAAATCTGGTGTGAAATTCTCACACAACTTTCTTTTACTCAGTTCTCAAAAGTATAATTGACAAATTTTATAGTTAATATACAAAATTTAATGAAATTCATCGAAAACTGAACAAAACTGTACAGTAAAATCGCACTTCCGGTTTACTAATTTTCTTGAAACTCGAAATTTTGGCCACCTATTTATTTCTAATTAATTTTGTTTAGGTGATACAATTGTATAATCAACTATGATAGCATCGCCAAAAGTGCCTTTAAATGAATTTTCACAGAGAAATGTTTTGAATAAAAGTTGTAGATCATTGTATGTTTAGTTTATATACGAAATTTCTAGAAAATCGTCCGAGCCATTTTTGAGAAAATTGCGAAAAAGTAAAAAAAAGAAACAACTAGTAAAGTGGTATTTCCGGTTGAGGAAATTTGACAGATAGCATCCCATGGGATACCTAAACCGAATATCAAGTTTGAACTTTCTACGGTTTTTCGTTTATGAGCTATGCTGTTCACATACATACATACATACATACATACATACATACACACACACCATTTGCTAAAAACCACTTTTTTGGACTCAGGGGACCTCAAAACAGATATTTCCGGTGAAAACTAGAGATCGAAAATTTGACACGATTACAATACTTCCTCTTACTAGGAATAAGAGAAAGTAAAAACGTGATAATGGTAGTTGTATACCTGAACAAACTTCTATGTAGCGTCCTCTATCAACACCAACAAAGCGTGTAAACTTTTAATAATAAACCTAACTGACAAAACCTCGAAAAACTTCTGAAATATTTTTTGTTTGTTTTGAAACAAATGATCCAAATAAAAATTGATATTTATGCGTGAAGGTAGTTAGTATACGTAGTTTAAAGAAAAACATTATCGGAGCCTTTTTCAAATAAATCGCGAAAAACTGGAAAAAAGGCCATTCTGTAATGTCACACTTGTGGTTGATTGATTGCCCCCGAAATCTTCGTGTCACATGCGTTTTATTATATTTTATATTGAACGGAATATCAAGTTTAAAGCTTCATGCGATTTTTCTATTTTTGAGAATATTCTGTTAAAATACTCACACACACACACACACACACACACATACACAAACACACAGAGCCCAGATATACAGACCATTCGCTAAAAACGTTTTTTTCCTACTTAGAGGACCTCAAAACATGTATTACCGATGCAAACTCTTATTTCGAAAATTTAACACGAGTAAGACAGAGTGCAACTTGAAAAGTTATGAAGAAAAACAATATATATAAAAAAAATGCTAAAATAATATATTTAAATCTGGTGAGAAACGCGCACTCCGCCTACTGCAATTGGTGTATTTATTACTTACATCAAAGACGGAATCGTTACTGAATTTTTACTGACTTCAATATGTATAGATTGAAGAAACGAAAAACAACACACTTGAATGAAGCGTGGCCTCCCGGGTTCCCCAGAAGCTCTTCCTCCCCCAAAAAATCCTCAACCAAAAAGAAGTACCACTTTACTGAATATTACTTTCTCTTACTCCTAGTAAGAGGAAGTATTGTAAATCGTGCAAATTTGCGATATCGAGTTTTCACCGAAATATCCGTTTTGAGGTCCCCTGAGTCCAAAGGTGTTTTAGCAAATGTGTCTGTGTGTGTGTAGTGTGGGGTGTGTTGTGTGTGTGTGTGTGTGTGTGTGCTATTATGTATGTGAACAGCATAGCTCAAAAACGAAAAATCGTAGAAAGTTGAAATTTGATATTCCGTTTAGAGGTCACCATGGGATCTGACTGTACGTTAACTGTAAAAATTCCTCAACCGGAAGTACCACTTTACTAGTTTGGATTTTTTACTTTTTTGCAATTTTCTCAAAAATGGCTCCAACGATTTTCTTTAAACATCAAACATCAACTATACATACAATGAGCTACAACTTTTATTTGAAACATTTTTCCAAGAAAATGCATTGAAGGGCACTTTTGGGAGAGAGGTGGGGTTAGGTTTCCATCTAAAGTGCTATTT
>JAAEAF010006600.1:0-70112 GCA_011037195.1 Triatoma infestans
TGTCACTCAGATATGACCTAAGGAATAAGGAAATAGATGTGTGGTAGTATGCCTTTGAGTATCTATATAGTAACCTAGGTTACTACACCCTGTCAAATGTCTGAGTGACATCAAGTAAGCCCCCCTCCCCACCAGTACAGTACTGTTTTTCTTAAAGGAACTAAAATAGTTCTCTCAACTCTCTATTATCTCTTACTTAATAGAAACATCTTCTAGGTGAGAGTTTAGCTGACGAAGTTGAAGACCATTCGCCAATGCATTGTAATGGGCTGACAGAGGGTTGAATGCATAGTTGACGTACTATTTGAGTTTCAGTGGTGGCCCATTGATGCGGTTACTGATGGAACTATTGAGTCCAGTTTTTGTGTGGCGAATTATAAATGATTAACAAGTAGAACATTGTGCATGTTTTTACACAGTCACAAAATTATCGTAAGAAATGGACATATTGTGAATTAACACTTTTAATAAGTATTATTATTAACAGAGATATTCATTTGCCATTTGGTTTTTTTGATTTTTTTAAGGTATTCGGCTTTTCCAAGGAAAATAAACAAACTAATATAGATATTTTATAAGTAAATATTCAAAAGTTGAGAGAAAACTCTAAGGAAAATTCGTAAACCCATATAGTAACGTTAAACCCCCAGCTTGTTGTTAATATTATCATCATTAAACTCTCCTGGGATAGCGGAAAGCTGGAAAGTTCTCTGGCAGGATTGGAAAACGAAGCGATGGGTTTTCTATAAAGAGTGCACGAGTTTGGAGGTACCTCAGCATTTAATTTAAATTTCAAAAGACAAACTGGAAATTTTTGCCCCCCTCATCACGTTTACCTTTTTGTATACACAGTCATATATATATATATATATATAAATTTATATCCGCTCAACGTCAGTGTTGCCAACCTTATACCGGGAAAACTTTTGAAACCTAATATTTATCTTTTGTCAAAATATAAACACAAAGCTGCTCTCCGATGTAATGGAAGAAGTATGTACGGGAGAGGGAGAAATGGGGTGTGTGTGTGTGTGTGTGTGTGTGTGTGTGTGTGTGTGTGTGTGTGTGTGAACGGTATAACTACTACTAATATATATGTATGAAACAAACTGCTGGGTACCGAAAACCTCCTTAAAACTCCACAGGATTATTTTATATGTATGTATGTGTGAGCCTGTTTGTATAGACGCTAACTCTATACGCCAATAATTCGAACGCGCGCGCTCGCGAGATCAATTCTGCACCCCCCCCCCCTCGACACCATTATAGCAGGAAAACTTATATAATATCTCGCAAAAATATAAATACTAACAAACTTTTAGTGCGAGCTGAGTGGGCGAAGGGGGTGACCATGGTAAAAGTTAAAGAAAAACCTACTTTTCAATAAGCATTATTTGGGTGGGTAGAGTTATGTGTGTTGAAGATTTTATGGTGCTAAGTTTTCCCTCGGTTTTCCTCTACTTCCTCTTGCTCTGCTTTTTATATATACATTATAAAGATTTACTAAGTATATAGGTATAAATAAATAAATATATATGCGATATATATATGTATATATACATATATAACATATATACAAGATCATACATATTTACAGTATTTCTGTCTTTCAATAGAAAAGTCTTTATAAAACTTTTAGAGGCAAGCGCAAAACTTGGTTACTTTTCATATCTGATCTATATCTAGTAAAACGCGTCCAATATTTTTTCAATGTTGGAACCAAAATCTTAATTAAAAATTCCTTCTCTTTTATATATTTAGCTTTTTCTATTGTTCTTGTTTTATACTATCTGTTACTCCTCCCAGTAAAGAGGAAGTGGTGATCGTGTGCAATTTTCGAAATTGAATTTCCACCGGAAATACATTTTCAGAGGTTCGCTGAGCAGGGAAACAATGTTTTTAGCGATCTGTATGTATGTGTGTTGTGTTTAACAAAATATCTCAAGAACTAGAATTCGCATGAAGCTCAAACTTAGGTACTACCACCGCATCTGAGCTGAAAGTTTCTAGCGAAATCCATCAAGTGGAAATGTGCGACTTGACTGAATCTTTTTTTTTTTTAGTTTTTCGCGATTTTCTTGAAAACAGCCCCACGATTTTCTTTAAATGTCGTTTACTATCTGCAAACAAGTATGTGTAACTTTTATTTTCCTCGGGGAAAATTGATTTTGGGGATGTTTGTGAGGTAACAGTAGCGTACCAGAATGTACTAAATGACTGGAAGAGCATTATCCTTGAAGAATGTACTTCTACTCTGGGAACCAGGTCATATGGGAATTTTAGGGAGATGGATCGGTTTGCCAAATTAGACGCCTCGCTCCCTTTATTGGTCCCGAGCCAACTATATGTGTGCCTTTAAGCAAATATCTGTCAAGCTTCCAGTCATGGATAGTTCCACAGCATTCATCTCTATGGATGAACCCAGCGAGTTGTTGGTAATCTAAGATGCTCATTGGCCAGGGCTATTAGTGATATGTTACTGTGTCTTTCACTGACCTCTCTCAAGCATCTGGTTGGATCCTTACTGGGCATTGTGGTTTGAAAAAGCACCTCCACTTAATAAGGCTCATGCTAGACCTCTCTTTTAATGTTTGTGAGACGGAGGATGAACACCCAGCCATTTTCTGACAAATTGCTTGGTTGTGTGGAAATTAGGTTGAGGATCTTTGGTCGGAACACAATGTCTGTGGAAGAGCTTATGCTATTTCTCTTTAAGGTTATGGTCCAATATGTTCGGACTGTGGTGTTACAGAAAACACTGTCCATCACCGGACAGAGCTGGAGAGGCTCCTATGAAGAAAAAGAAGATCGCGTAAAGAAGATCGTTGACGTGGATTACAGCCAACCGAAAATAAATTAAATTAAGTGATATAAATTTAATAAATACGAAAAATATTATAGAAATTGGTTTCCAAATCGTCAGGCTATATAAATTATAACAAGATTTTTTTAAGATGATTTTCTTTTATCAGTCTCAACGTTCTCATGTTACACATCCCTCTCCTACCGTAAAGAGCTCCTGAAGAAGGGCACGAATAGTACCCGAAACATAAAGCAATAAAAATATTTTTTCTTCAAAAAATCCTGTGGACACTGCCGAATAAATATCTCGTCATTATAGAAATTATTTTTAAAATATGGAAAATTAAAAGTTAAATATTTTTTATGAAATCCAATAAAAAAACCACAATTTATTTTATATATATATATATATTCGAGTATGTATATATAATAAATTATAAAGTGGTTTCTGGTTTGGAACAATACACTCATGTCTCACAGCATCCGCGCCTGAATGTGTGCTAAGTTGGGAACAATGTGGAAACCCATACCCAGCACTACTATGGTACGACCACACTAACTGCACACACACAAAGAGAGAGAAAGAGAGAGAGAGAGTGAAAGATAGTCCTATATTTTGTTATTTTATGGAAGCCATAAAATTTGCCTAACTGCCGTATAATGTTAACTACCTTTGCTGTTATAATTACATGTAATTAGGGCGTCCAACTTGTAGCGAGCGGTCCATATATACTATCCATTCCTGGGAAGTTAGCCTCCTAAACCTCTTCACCAGAAGCAAACCCAACCAAAACCAGTAATTCCCTTCAAAACACTACCTCTTCTCCCTCTACGCTCTCTTCATCGCTCTTGCACTGTCGGCCTTTCTCTTTTCAACACTACGTAATGATGGACCACCCCCTATCCATCCCCTCAAGAGCATACCCACGGAATAGTTCGTACTCGTGGGTTTTACCAACACACAATACCTCTACAGCAGCAACTCCATTCAAAACCCATCATCATTGTGCGGTTCCTAGTCGGTTAGTAGTATGTACGTAGAAATTAAGTTGAAGCTTAAAAACCAGGAAATACTTGAAACAAGATTATATAATGAGATAAACAGCTGATTTCCTTCTCTCCCACCATTGATAATAATTATTATTGTTATTAATATTATTATTATTATTGTTACTGCCAGTACCACCTAGATTATCCTACTTACTTAACCTAAACTTATAACCTACTATTCACTTATACTTACTTATGTATAAACAATATATATATATATATGCCAGTTGCTTCCATTCTAACTTGCATACATTTATTAAAATGTAACATATTCCCTTGCGTAGTAATAATAATAATAATAATAATAATAATATGCATAATATAGAAATGTTGGAATGTAATTTCATCTCCGACCTAATTCCCTAACTAGGCCCCAGATAGACAAAATAGATTTAGAATTTACTTTATTACAGTCATCTAGTGACATTATCTTCTCACTTGAATTGTTATTTAATTATATATAGATATATATATATATATATATATATAGGGGTGTATATATATAATCCATTTATTCTATTATAAATAGATGAAATATTAGGTTTTACTTTCTTCCAGTAAAAGGAAGTGTTGCGATTGGTTTAAAATTTGTATTTTGACTTTTCACCGGAAGTACACGTTTCGAGCCCCATTGAATACGAAAAAAACGAGTTCTTAGCGAATGGTCTGCATGTGAACAAAATATCACAAAATGGAACAAAATCACACGATACTCAAACTTTATTTTTACCGTTTCTGACAAGAGTTTCAGTGAAAGCGACCAACCGAAATGCTGACATTAATGAACAGATTGTTTGAGCTGGGGGGAGGGGATTTCTTTTGAAAAGTTATTAAAATAAATTTTCTTCAAACTTGAAATGGTTGACTGCGCAGTTATAAACTTATCACTTTCATTTGTAATCACATATCACTTTCCGGAAAAATTGACTTTAGGAGATTCTGAGGAATTGTGACATTATTTTCAAATTTTATTGGAGTTTCAATGTTGTTGGCGCGGACTTTTGGAACCAAATGGTAATCACATTCAAATACTACCTGCCATGGTTGTTTTCACGCGTCTTTATTTAAGGTAAAAGAAAATATCTAATATTTCATCTGTCCCTTAGTGTAGTAAGAGAAAGAATAAAACAGAATTCTATTCTGTTTTAGATCTCAGGGTCACTGAAAAGAAGTAGATGCACTTAGGCCTCATAGGCCCATTGTGCTCCCCGAATATACTCTTACATCAACCCTACCTCATTAATGAATAATGCGAAACCTATTGGTCATTTCCCCTACAGATAGAACTAGAGCAGACAGATAGAATTAGAGTAATTTAGGGAGTTATGATTAACACCTCCAATCCACCGCCGAAGACCAAAAGATTACAACAACACGCAACGAAGGAACTGGGGTCGAAAATTGATGGGTTTTTACATTCTTTAGAGGAAAACATGTCCCTATCCCTCCCGCTAAAAGCGGTTGCAAATAAAAGTTGTAGTTCTTAATGTGTTGTTGATATAGTGAGTTTAAAGAAACTTGTTGGAGCCAATTTGAGAAAATTGCCCCCAAAAAAAGTGAAAAATCCATTTAGTAAAGTGGTACTTGCGGTTGAGGAATTTTGACAGATAACTTTACTGTTGGATCCCATGGTGATACCCAAACGGAATGTCAATTTTGAACTTTCTGCGATTTTTCGTTTTTGAGCTATGCTGTTCACATACCTACACACACACACACACACACACACACACACACACTCACACACACACCTTTTTCTAAAAACCAATTTTATCTGTACTCAGGAGACTTTAGAAAGTGTATTTCCGGTGCAAACTCGATACCGAAAATTTGAATCGATTACAGTACTTCCTCTAATGGCAAAATAAAAAGTGAAAACTCCTTCATTTTAAGTTGTGTAAAATCTAGTCAAAGCTCTTTTTTATTTTTTTACTTTTTGTTGGTTTAATGACTTTTCCTGTGCATTACCCTACAGATAAAGGTGGTAATTAACACAGTTTTCCACTCAGTGGTAAGGACGTCCGCCGGAAAATGACTTTCCTGATGTCTTATTTTTCCCTTAAGCTCTGCCGCCACCACACTCGCCCTCTCTCACTCGCTCTTCTTCTCTTTTGGAGACCTCTTGTTCTGATAAGCAAAACGACATTACTCCCTGGAGTAGGGAAGAAAAACTAAAAAAAAAACCTCAGTTACCTTGTTTTAAACGCCATTTTCTTTGTGACCGACCACCCACTGACTCACCAACTATTCTGTATACCGTCCAAGAAGAAGACTTTGTCCCTCACAACAGAACCTTGTCCTATGCGAAGGTTTTTGGCAAGCTTCCCAGTGTGATTCGGTTATCTAGTACGTAACACTTACTTCACCATCGTATAACCCCGTTCTCCCACCCACTAATTCCTAGGTGAGTGGGAAAATTGTCTTAGGGTGAGCAGATTTTTTTTGTCCTCTAGATGGATGTAGAGAGTGGAGTTGAGAGATGGGCAGTGAGGAGCCATTGCCAGCCTCCAGAGTCCTTCTATCCTTCTTTTTTTTCCTCTCAAACCGCCTCCAGCTATAAGAAAATTCTCATGTTTCTTTTTTCTCCTGCTACCTATCCAGATACCCCTTTTCTTTTTTTTCCAGTTCTCATCTGACGAGCTTGGCAGTGCTGCCAAATCTCTTCTGAACATTTTGTTATCAATTTCACTGACTTTGTTTGACTACTGTAATGTTTACATTGTTACAATTATCGGCTTTAACTTGTTTATTGGTCTATAATTTCTAGAATAAATCTATCTTACCACAATTATTACAATTGTAATTGTATTATAATTGTAATTGTTACATTTTTACAAAAAATGTAAAAAGTTCGGAATGTTTAGTAACGTTTAGTTCTTTATTATAATAAATCAATAAAGATTACAATAGAAAAAACTCTTTAAAGATTCGCCATGTGACACGGCTCAAGACATAACACTAATAAGTGACAGCAAAAAGTAGTCTAGAAAAGTTAATTAAGGAAAACTTTAGCATTACCATGGAAAACAGTTAATTGTTGTGGAAACGGCTGACTATCTCTTTGAGATGAAAGAAATAAGAAAGGATTTGCACCTTGCTTGGGTGCACTGTGGCATACTATATATCGATAGCTTAGGCAACTTAAGAGGCAACAATTAATGGCAGCTCTATAGAAATAAAATTGATGCCAACCAAGTTTAACGGATGGATTCGTAAAGGAAGAAAAAGACAACAGGCAAGATCAACACGGGTCCTCTGAGAAAGGAAGATTTTTACGAAGAAATTATCAATTATGGTTCCAATATAATGTGACTAAACCAGTAGCCACACTTATTTGTAGGATGCAAGTCTTACTTATATAAAAATGGTCAGCAACTGCTCAGTATGACATCATAGAAATACCTTGTTTGGAGAATATTATGAATTAAATTTTACATCCAGTTACTTTTGAAAGAATTATTTCATCAGGGGATCTTAGAGGATGTATAAAGCGGTGTTTCGGTTTATGAAGGTATGCAGGTGCTCTTAATCAAATTCATGTTGAGCAGACAAATAAAGATAACGACTTCTGAATAATAAAAGAATGAAGCTAAAGTGGCTGTGAAAAAATCTGCTGTGAAACACTCACACGACTTTCTCTTACTCTAATGAGTGTAATCAAGAAATTTTCTTTAAAATTAAAACGTTACAATGTTTAGTTGGGCTGGCCATAAAAATGGTGGTAGGGATTTTATTGAGCGCATTATGTGGAGCGCTCTATGTCAAAACCAAGAAAGCTTATGCAAATTTAAACTAACTGAAAGACCCCTCTAAAATCAATTTTTTACAGAAAAATGTTTCAAATAGAAGTGATGACGTATATATCTGTGCAGCAAGCATTTCAAGCTTAAAGAAAATCGTTGTAACCGTTTTCGAGAAAATTCCAAAAAACTCAAAAACCAAATTTGCAAAATCGCACATCTGGTTGACCGGTTTTCTTCAAAATTGGAATGCTACCAATGCTTCTAGTGTGTATTAGTAGTGGTGAAATGATATATTATACTGAAGTGGTACTTTAGAGGGAAGCATTTTATTTACTTTCCCCAGAACCCCCAAAAATAAATATTCCCGGGAATAAAAGTGATAGGCATTTGTGTAGGTGGAACACGTGAATTTAAGAAAGTCGTTGGAGCCATTTTCAAGAAAATCACGAAAAACGGTAAAAAAAAAAAAAAAAAAGAAAACCACTCAGTAAAGTAGCATTTCCGGTTGATGGATTTTGTTCTAAATATTTTTGTCTGATGCGGTGGTAGTATCTAAACGGAATAGAAAGTTTGAACTTACTGCGACTTTTCGTTTTTGTGATATTTTGTTGAAACACACACACACACAAACATATATTCACAGACGAATTTTGAAAATCTGACATGATTGCAATATTTCCTTAAAAAAAAATAAAAAAATAAAGTTAGGCTTTTAACGTTGCATAAAAGTGGTATGTTTACTTTTGTTCAGTAAACATTCAAAGTTTGCAGTAATTTTCGTGCAAATTTCCAAAAATAGCTAAAAAAACCAAGTCTCTAAAATAGCAACTTCCGGTTAACCGATTTTCTTCAAATTTGAAATTCTAGTACTGTTTATATTCTTCCTTAGATTGTAAAACTATAAATTATACTGATGTGATACCCTGCTGATGGAAGCTTAAGTTTGCTACCCCCCCCGAACCCACCAGAAGAAAAATCAGTTTTCCTTGAAAAATGTTTCACATAAACATGGTGGACATTACAGGATGGTAGACACTGTAGAAGTTTAAACAAATTCACTCGAGCTGAAAAATAAAATTCACAAAAATCAGATGGTATTTTCACGAAATAATCGATTTTTTGTATATTCGGTAAAAACACGAACACGAAAACACGAACGCAGTACTTCCACCCTTACAGCAACTATGTGAAAATAAACATTTCCATCAAATGGAAATCATGGAAACTTTAACGAACTAGATAAGCTTATTGAATCTGACAGGATGTCAGTCATCTGACAAAATATGTGAGATGAACTGTGAGTGATTCATAGAGAATACATAATTTATCTTAGTTAGAACAGGTTAATTATAGTAGCGTATTTAAGAATTTTGGTTGACCTAGATTTTGAGTTTTTACGCTTTAAAAACAGGTTCTTTATTTGTTAAATGGGAACCTTTAATGAGGACGTATAGGTAATATTTTAACTCTTACAGATGTGTGGGGAAGCATATTACAAAGCGTTTAAGATTTTCTAAATTAAAATTCAACAAGAAATTTTATATTCTGAAGACTTGCTCTGAGTTTGAAAGGAAAACATATTTTCTACGAGATCCGCACAAAGTTTCGGTTCTGAAGATCCGTTTGACTGCCGTGTCCATTTTACTGAGCAGTTTGTTCAGTATTCACGATTGTCTTGTTAACTATTCTGATGATTTTCTTAAAAGTATTTCAAAAGTTTAGTTCAAACTTTCAATTGAAACATTTTTCCAATTCCAAAATACTATTGATTTTATGAGTTTTTTTGAAGGTTGGGAGGGAGGGATTTTGTGGTTCCATCGATTTTTCTTTGAACATACTGTAGTGGCGGCAAGTATATAAAACTATCACTTTTCACTTCCCCTTACTCGCTAGTAAAGAGGAAGTTTGCGATCATGTCAAATTTGTTGTTACTGAGTTTTCACCGGAAATACAAGTTTCTAGGTCACATGAGTACGATTAAAATGTTTTTAGCAAATGGTTCTTCCAATTGATATAACATTAAGACAAACAAACATATAGTATAAATTATAGATTTGATGATAATTTGTCAATTATAATAACTATGTGTAATGCAGTTAGAGAATGTTGTGCGAGTGTTTCGCGCCAGATTTATTTTTGTTTTTTACACAGTACAGTATAGTGTACTGCATACTTTTTTAATGTGTAATTCTTTCGGTGGTTCGGTGGAACTTGGATGAAGGTATTTTTTAAATGAAAATATATGACGTAACTTACAAAGGGAATTGAATAATAGTAAAAATAGGTCACATAAGGATATCGGTGGTGTGGTGCGGCCGGCCTGGTGGACAAGATAGTAGTGAATTTTCCACAGTAAAATGAAGGGTTGAAACGGAAACCCCTTTGCCTCCCGGGGTCACAGGAGACGTTCATCTGTCACTCTCTCTCTCTCTCTCGTCTGGTTATAGCTGTATGTATGTCTATATGTACGTATGGTGGGAGGCGAGAGCCCTATGTCCTCCCAGGGAATTTGACACTGTATGAATATTAATTATTTTCTGGGGCTTCTATATATATCTTTGTGTCTAGGGCCATTTTTTTTTTTGCTACTTTACTTTATTCTAAATAGTGTTGGGGGTAGGGACGAACTGGCCGCCCTACATCCTCAAAATAATAAAGGATTCACATACATTGCTCTAATTTGGCCAACTAATACGCTCTCCAGTCCCATTTTAATTTTTTTTGTTTTACTGCTCATTACGCATGCGTATGAAATATATACTTTTTTATTTTCTGTTTTATTAACGGCCTTGCTAAATTGAAAAAAAAAATTGTTTTCTGTGTTGGGCCAGTAGATTTACTGGAAACTCTCAACTGAAAAGATAAAAGCACTTTTAATGGACAAAGTTTCGTCACACTTGGAACGAAAGATCAGATGTTGGAGGAATCATAACACGTGAGAAATGCGTAAAGCCTCGCTAACCAAAAAAACCAAGAAGGAAAATCACAGGACACTCAAACTTGATATTCTGTTTATGTACCACCAACCCAACTGATAACAATCGTCAAAATCCATCAACCGGAAGTGCCATTTTACAGTATAGCTTTTTTTTCAATTGTTTTCAATTGTATAGCTTTTGTCTTTGCTCTCGAAAAAATAGAGAATTTAGAGAAAAGATTTAGAGAAAATGATTTTCTCTAAATTTCGTATACTATCTAATAATGCCTGCTAATACTATAGTGCCTATCGCTTTTATTTGAAACATTTTACGAGGAAAATTGATATTTTGAGGCGGCCCTGGGGGAACAGTAAATTTTAAACTTTCCTCCAAAGTACCACTTCAATTAATATTTAGTTCTACCATCTATATCATTTTAAAATACAATAGAACCATTGCTGGCATTTCAGATTTGACGAAAACGAGTTAAGTGGAAATTATGACTTTACAGAATTAGTGTTTTTGAGTTCTTCTTTGGATTTTTTTTTTTTTTTTTGAAAAAAGGTTCCAACAATTTTCAACAAACTTGGAGTACTGATTGCAAACTTAACATTTTTATTTGGAACATTTCTTTCAAGGAAATATTGATTTGCGGGGGTGCGGCATTCTGAGAAATCTTCGACAATAAATTTCAACTGTTACTGGAGTTTGTTCAATATTATCAGCGATGCCTTCAGATCTGCTATGTAATTACTTCAGTTGCTATCTGCCTTGAGGTAGGTACATTTTCTCCGGGGTCCATATCCCTTCCTTATTTATCTCAGGGCAAATGAGTAAAATTCTGATTTAAAAAAAAGTTTGTCAATTGTATTAACTTTAATATGAAAAAGTCGTATGAGTATTGCATATCAGATTTTCCGTTTATGGGTTTGAGGCCAGCTCGAAACGCGTATATCCGGTGAAATCTTAATTTCGAAATTTTGACACGATTATAGAAAAGAATAAACACAATCAAATGATTGGATTATTTCAAAGATTTTAACTCATCAGCTGTTTTAATGATCAGATAATTATTTTGCATGCTGGTTCTTTTTCTAGAGGGATATTTTGTGTGTGTTTCACTCTCACAACAGACCACTTTTCTTTTCGAAAAGTTTGGAAATTAATTACAGTGTTATTGCTCAACGTTCCCTACAAGCCCATCTCAGTTCGCTAGAGTTCTGGTTGACAAAATCCAGAATAAAACGTTCTTCCCTTCTCTTCCACCTATTCAGCATTCCCTATTCCATCTGCAGACCATGTTCATTATCTTGGTATGTCCCTAGACAGGTGGCCAACGTTGGAACCCACACACCAGACTTAAACGGACTTGCTTCAACAATCGTCCGTCTGATGCTTCAACTTGCTTCCGGCTGATGGATTTCGCCCGAAATCTTCGTGTCCAATGCGCTGGTAGTGCCTAAATGGAACACCAACTTTGAGCTTACTGTGACTTTTCGTTTTTGAGATATTCTGTCCCACACACACACACATACAGAGCTTTCGATAAAAACCTGTTTTTTCTTACTTAGGGGGCCATCTCAAAACATATATTTTCGGTTAAAACTCAATTTTGACAATCTGACATGATCGCAATACTCAGGGAGGAAGAGAAAATAAAAATAAAATGTAATAAAAAAATTTCATTACACTTAAATTAATCATTCGAGGATCTTGATACAAGTAAACTGTAACAAACTTAGGTTCATTCACCAAATTATTCCAAAATAAATGGCCTATCTTCCCTTCTATATATCCTCTAAGTGATTTCCATAAACTGGGAATTTTCCTTCCAAGATGATGGATGATAGGGACGGATTCCTCACCTGGGACCCCGGCCTACCAGGGCCCCAGTGTCTGGTTTGATTGATCTATTCTCACTTCTAGGGTTACCAACACTTCCTCCCCTTTTCCCAAGGCGTTTCTTCAACCAGCACAGCCGGGAAATGGAAAATACATTTCCCGGTTATGTAAACTATTCGTACATTTAATATTGGTGGTTAAATTTGATAAATCT
This sequence comes from Triatoma infestans, assembly GCA_011037195.1. Lineage (NCBI taxonomy): Eukaryota > Metazoa > Arthropoda > Insecta > Hemiptera > Reduviidae > Triatoma > Triatoma infestans. The sequence continues at coordinate 12,570 of JAAEAF010006600.1, forward strand.
GTCATTTAATTTTTCGGTCACTAGATGAAGTTTTTGCAAATAGTTTTAAAAGTCTTTCACTGTTCTATATCTTTGCACTTTCTCATAACTGCATGAATTTCTACATTCTTACAAGTTTATTTTCCAGCGTGAATTTCCACCAGAACAAACTGGTACATAACATTATCATGACCTTCTCTCATTTGCCTTAACATAAAAATAGATGTAGTGTGAACACCTGTACCTACTCAAGGCAGGTAGTAGTCGAAGTGATGACATTGAAAGTCCAGAAGATAGCGCCAATAATATTGAATAAAACTCCAAAAATTGTCAATCTAACTTAACAGATTCCTAAGAACCCGATAAAATCATTTTTTTCGAAAAAATGTTCCAATAAAAGTCGTACGTCTGTATATCTGCACGTCTGTATATCTGTACGTCTGTATATCTGTACGTCTGTATATCTGTACGTCTGTATATCTGTACGTCTGTATATCTGTATGTCTGTATATCTGTACGTCTGTATATCTGTACGTCTGTATATCTGTACGTCTGTTTATCTGTACGTCTGTATATCTGTACGTCTGTATATCTGTACGTTATGAAAAAAATCATTACAGCAGGTGATGAGAAAATTTTGAAAAATCTCAAAAACAAATTGTGTAAAGTGACACTTTCGGCTGACCGATTTTCTCCAAATTTGTAATTCTAGAAATGCTTTAATATAACTTGTAATGGATTGCTATGACGAATGCTGTGCATTGCTGTGACGTATTTTGGCGTGCCTTGCCTGCTATATATCATAAAATAGTCACAAGCCGGTCAGAAGCTACGTCAATCCCTAGGACCCATGTGGCGTGACTTGTCTCCCTACCACGGTTATGATTCTGGCCGTAGCAACAACACGGCTACTTCCACCTAGTTAACCATAATACTACGACGCTGGAAGGAGAATTTAAGGAGTAGTAGGGAAAGTTGAGAGAGCAAATAAAAAGGCTCGCTACGATCAACTCTCTCTCTCACACACACACACACACACAATGAAACCAGGTTGTTACCTCTAACTAGGAGTAAAATAAAGTAAAAAGTTGACATTTTCCACTACACTTACACAATAAGGCTTGCACTACACTCTCCAATAAGGCTTGCAGAGAGGTAGTTGATCCGTTCTACTATTTGGGTGCAGCAAACCCACACAGAGCGAACGCGATCTTACATTTACATATTGTATACACTCACATTTTACATAGGACCACATTGTATTTACCAACATTGAAATCACACAGGAGCTACAATAGCTCTTTCATCGTCGCAGTAATTTCGCTGTATAGCCACTCCCTGTACAAAACTCCTTCTCCATCTCTCTCACAAATACAAGTGAAAAGCATATATATATATAAGTTATATATACATATAAGTAATATATATAAGTTATATATATATTATATATATACGAGGCAGTCCAGTATTTGAACAAAAAAATTACCTGGTTACATTAGTACATATGTAAGCTATTTTCCGACATAGTCACCATTCCTCTCAATGCAGGTGGTGAACCGGGGTATTAATTTTTTGATGCCTTCCTCGAAGTAGTTTCCCGCCAATCCCTTCGTCCACTTCTCCACCTCCCCTTCACCCCTCGTCGGTTGAAAACCTTTTTCCACCCATGTGCAGCTTCAGGGAGGTAAAGAGATAGTAATCTGAAGGTGCTAGGTCAGGGGAATGCGCGGGATGGTTCAGGACATCCCATTTAAACGAGGCAAGCAGTTCCTTCGTGGCGTTGCCGTGTGTGGTCTGGCATTGTCGTGCAGCAGGCAGACTCCCTTTGTCAGCATGCCTCTCCTTTTGTTCTGAATCGCCCTCCGCAATTTTTTTAGGGTCTCACAGTATCTTGCAGAGTTGATGGTCTCCCCTTGAGGCATATATTCAATTAAAATTATGCCTTGACAGTCCCAAAACACGGATGCCATGATTTTCTTGGCTGAAATTGTGGTTTTGAACTTTTTGGCGGAGGGTGAAGAGGTGTGACGCCACTGTTGAGACTGCCTTTTGGTTTAAGGTGTGTAGTGTGCAACCCAAGTTTCATCTCCAGTAATGATGGAGCGGAGAAATTTATCTCCATGGAGTTTGTAGCGTCTCAAAAACTCTTGCCCGGCCTCCACTCTATTCAACTTGTGTTGGTCTGTCAGCTGTTTTGGGACCCACCTCGCGGACAGTTTCCGATATCCGAGGATTTCTGTGATGGTTTCGTGTAGCAGAGATCTGGAGATTTGCGGATACATCGCAGAAAGTTCATCCACAGCCAATCTGCAATCGTCAAGGAGCGCATTTCCGATTTTTTCCACAATTTCGTCAGTCACAATTGAAGGTGTTCCGCTCCTCTGATCATCATGCACAGACGTACGACCGTTTTTAAACTCCGCGACACCACTTGAATATACTCGTACGATTCATATTTTTATCACCATATGCAGTTTTTGCCTCATTATAAACCGCAACCGGAGTTTTTCCCTTCCAAACGAGATAACGGATGACGTCGCGTATTTCACACTTGGCGGGAGATTGGATTGACATTTTTCACGAAACGTATTGTCGCGTCGACAGTTCTCAACGTACTGACCTCGAACCGGTCTCGTTGCGGAGGGGAGGAATCAGGCTACACGACAGTGTAGCCAACCTGTCGAAAACAAAATCCCTCCGGCCGTGAGAGCCTCAGTACACTTACTTACTCATGCATCGTATGTATATATAAGTTAAATATTTCGACTCGCGAAATATTTTTTCAAAAATTGTTTTATTTATGCGAAACTACAAACTGGCAAATAATACACAAAGAACAGGTGCTAAATGCTAAGTGCAAGTGCACCAGTGCTACGGTGTCAACTGACCAGAGCTCAACTGATCAACTGATTAACTAATTGATATATAAGTGAGTGATGCTGCTGCCTCCTGGGGCCAACTTATATAGAATTATCTTTCATTACTACACTAGATTACATATTAGATATTACACAGATTGCCCTAGTGGTAGTAACGATAAGGTTGTTTACAATGACGTGTTGCATTCATACGCTTCCATATCTTATATATATATATGGGTGCTAAGTTTAACGAAATCTTTGAAGCCATTTTCGATAAATCTAGGAAAACTGGGAAAAAAATTGGAGAAAACATTTCTGCCTACAATAAGTCCTATAAAGCTCGCCCTCATGATGTCCTTGTAAAACTTGCCCTTGAATGTTACGATATGACCTCCACCCTATTCGTTGCCTTTATTTACTAGTTTCTCCAGCCTTCATAATCTATATATCGTAACTTTTTATTAGGTTTTTTTGTAAGGTAGTAAATTTTGTTAATTAGGAGCACCAATTTTTTTTTTTTTTTTAAGCCATATTTGATAATCAGTCCTGCAGGCGCGCTGATAGTTCTGCATCCATCATTATTGTAAGTTCTTTGTTCGGTACACTTAGCCCGCAAGGCTGTTACATATAAAACCTGGACTGAATCTCTAAACAGTTTTGCCTTGTTACTTTGCCTGATGCCTCTCTTTTGTAAAGAGACTTTTTCTCACTTTTCCTCACTTCCGTTGCAACCAATTTCTTAATCTGTTCACTGCACAATCTCTATGCACACAGGTCACCTTGGTAATTTGACTGCTTCACCTTTCTTTTTCATTATCTTTTTTTTTTTTTTGCATATAAATTGGTAGATCGATATTTCTGAGTTTGAACGTTATATAAATACATGATGTGTATAAAGGACGTACAGTTGAAAGCTAGCCCAAACGGGTTTAGTTTCTAATTTCATATCTCTTTAGGTAAATAGAGCCTTTATTCCTTGGAACTTATTCAAGTTGTGGGACAGACTTTTTAACTTCAGTTTTGTGGCTGAAAGTAAGTGAGCTTAGCGAATAAGAAAATAAAAATAACTTAGAGCGGTTCCACAAGTTTGCCTAAGTTGTATACATATTGAAAATTTTTTTAATAATTCATTTTCGATTACTGATTTATAAGATCTCGGGTATCTAGTAAAATTTGTTTCCCATTTCCCTGAAAAAGAGAAAGTCGCATGAGTATTTCACATTAGATCTTTCCGACATGCAATCAACAAACACGAACATATTTCCCAAAAAAACCTTTTATTTTCTTACTCCGCCGATCTAGAAACATGTGCTTCCGGTGAATATTGAATTTTGCAAATTTAACACGATCGCATTACATAAAGTTTAAAGCAATAAGAGAAAGAAGGAATTTGCTTTTTCATTGGTTGAATTTAGACCAATAGGAATTTAGATATAGTCGTAACAGCGCTCCATGCGACAAATATTGGATCTAATGAACTGTAATTTCGTTTTGTTTTTTTCAACATAGTTTGCTCCTATAAACCTGTTTATTAAGTTGAATAAAATTGCTAGGGATTTTCATTGTTACATTATTTTGTGTCTGTGCGAATCTATATTCATTTGTGATTGTATGAGGTTGAAAATAAAAGTTACATGGTTAATTTAAATTTCCACTAGTAGAGAGTGCGGAGGAACCAGAGCACACGCTGACTGTTTTACAAATGGACTTTTGTGCTTTGTGTGCTTAGAGAAGAGGACGCGTTCTGTCTTTGCTGATTGCTGAATCTCATTCCTTTCTATTGGCCACACAATACCCATTCCCTACCCCCTAACTCTACCTGCCCAACCACTCATCCAAGAGAACCCAGATCTCTTCTCAAACATGTACACGTTGCAATACCACCACCTCAACGTGGTGGTACAGTCTCATACAGTTAGTTCAGTATTCTCCGCCAGGTATGTCGTCCCTACCTGATCACTGTGTCTCTCTCTATCCGGATGCATCCTCCACCACCACTGCATCCTTACTCTTCCTGCTACCCCTTTTTTTTAGCTGAATCTATCTGCTTGCTTCAGTTGTGATTAAATTGTTAACCATCCAGTTCCCCCTTTCCGGCTATCCAGTCTGTCGGTCTGTTACATGGAATCGTTGATTGCATCAACAGTGAACTATAAAAACATACTCTTTTTTTCAATCCTGGAGAAAACGGAACAGATTATGACCTGGTTAACTGACCATAAAATAAAAATTCCACCATGAAATATCTAGTTTTCTTTTATTTTCTTATATCCAACTAATCGATTTTTCTTTAAACTTGGTATGCCACTACACATATTAAGAGATAGAACTTTTAGTTGAAACATGTCTGCGGAAAAATTCATTTAAGCGGGCTTTTGTGGGAAGGATGGTGTTATCTTTTCATCTAAAGTGCTATTTTAGTTTATTATACTATTCCTAGATCTAAATAATATCAATTACAATTACATATGTTGCCAAAATACCGAGTTTGAAAAAATCGATTGACCGAAAGTGCGTTTTTACAGAACAGTTTTTGCAGTTTTCTGCGATTTTCTTTATAAAAACATCAACGTATTTCTTTAAACTTGGTATACAATAACCACACATACATAGCCTATCATTTCTGTTGGAATTTTTCGGAGAAAATTCTTTTAAAGGGAGGGGGCGGTCGAGGGAAGGGTTCCTCAAAATAATCGTTTACTTAAGTTTATATTCTCCCATTCTATAACACTGAAGATATTTAAACATATGTTAAAAATGTAAGAATTTAAAAAATATAAAGAATAATAAGAATGATTGATTATTATAGTTATTAGATCACAAGGTTGAAGGAAATTTCTCAATTATAATTATGTAATTATAATTGTTGTAAGAGAAAGTACTTTGAGTGTTTCACAGTACACAGATTGTGTGAGTGTTTCACAGTACACAGATTATGTGAGTGTTTCACAGTACACAGATTATATATGAAGTTTTTTGGATTTACAGTAATATTTTGGTTTTTACGTCAAATGGGCGGGAATAAAAAAAAAATGCTGCAAAACGGTAACCCCCACCACTGTTACTATTGAACAACCAAAAAAAAAAAGTTTAAATCAGCAACCTCTAGTGGCAAACTGATTAAAGTGCTGATACGAGAGAATACCCATAAATCTACCATTGCGTACGTCATATCCTGCAGCTGGGCCATCAGAACTGTGTTATAATCCTCTATCTGTTATGTAGCAGTAAGGGAGGGATTCACCGCGGAGTGTTACTAAAGTTCTATTGGTGAAATGTTGGCATTATTATGTTTGTATACGCCATTACATTTTTGCTTTTTTACTTTTTGTTAAGTTTTCATGTGTAAATCTCTTACATTCTATCTGGATTAGGTTCTTTTTCTTTTTCGATGAAAATTACGAATTGATTTTTATTACGAATTCTGTATTTAATCAAAGTTGTGTTTACATTATGAATAAAGTAACTACATTAATAAAAAAATGAAGAAAGAATAAAAAAGACCTGGTGTTCAGAGGAACTGCAACTGAAATCGAAATGACATTTTGGAAGAAAACCTCTAACATCAAAAATGCCACCCAGTACCCTCGAAAAATACGATTTATCGGAAAAATACTTCAAAAAAAGAGAGAGATATTCACATTTTCATAATTAAGAGAAAGTTTAAAGAAAATCGTAGCAGCAGTTTTCAATAAAACCTAAAAGATCTGGTGTGAATTACTTTCTCTTGCTGCCATTTACACAGTTGCAAATGACCAATAGTAATTTAGATATAGTCGTAACAGCGCTCCATGCGACAATTATTGGATCTAATCAACTATAATTTCGTTTGGTTTTTTTTTTTTAAGGAAATTTCTCAATTGTAATTATGTAAATTGCTGTAAGAGAAAGTAGTGTGAGTGTTTCACAGTACACAGATTGTGTGAGTGTTTCACAGTACACAGATTGTGTGAGTGTTTCACAGTACACAGATTATGCGAATTATGTTTGAGTTGGAATTCTGTCTTCAATGATCTATCAATTGAAGAATCTAAACTTAACAAAAAAATCTGGTGTGAAACACTCACACGACTTTCTCTTACTGCGAAATAGCATCCTCACACTTACAATTCTTATTAGTGTTTAAAACCGTCGGCATTTTTATGGAGAAAATCACACAAAAAATACTGAAAACCCGTTCAGAAAAAACGCACTTTCGGTCAACCGATTTTCTTCAAATTAGGAATTTTGGCAATATATTGAATTCTAATTAATATTATTTAGTTGACAGAATTGTATAGCACATTAGAGGAAATATAAATAACTGCTAAAGTGCTAAAATAGCACTTTAGAGGAAACTATAAACTTATCTCTCCTCAAAAAGTGCCCTTAAATGAATTTTCCCGGAGAAATGTTACAAATAAAAGTTGTAGCTCTTTATATGTGTAATAGATATACGAAGTTCAAAGAAATCGTTCGAGTTCTGTTTGAGAGAAAAACCATTGAGTAACGTGGTAATTCCGGTTGAGAAATTTTGACAAGTAATGTAGTGTCGGATCCCATGTAAACACTGCTTCGTTTTTGAGCTATGCTGTTCACATACATACATGCGCACACCATTTTCTAAAAACCACTTTTTTGGACTCAGGGGACCTTAAAACGGATATTTCCGGTGAAAACTCAATATCGAAGCAGTGTTTGCACGGCGAAGGCGGTGAATTTTGTTTATTTCTTTTAGTTAGTACTAATTGAAATTTTTCTGTGCACTCACTGTTCCAGTGTTTGCCAGAACAATGTTTGCAGGGCGACGGAAGTTTATTACTGGAATTGTGATTGGTTTCTGCCTTCTTTGAGGCAAAAACGGAGGCTTGAGATTCCGAGTTTTGGATGTCTCTGAATGCTATAGCGTAGTTTTGTGCTTCGTCTAGCGTTTTGGGTAATTTGGTTTGCACTTGGGTTTTTATGTTTGCCGGAAGTGATTTAATAAATGCGTCTGTCGTTAACCGTTCAACTAGATTTTGTAACGTTTGTAATGGGTTTTGTTGAGCTTTGAATAAGAGCGATGTGGAAATATGCTTTATTCTGTCAGCAAAAGCTTCGAGAGTTTCTGATGGATTTTGTTGCAAGCTCGTTATTTGCTGCAACAATACCACGGGCGTTTTTTCTTTTTTAAATCTGGCAATTAGATTTTCCGTGGCTAGTCGGTAGGTTAAAATGATGTTATCATTTGTACATTGCGTTTTAAATGTGTCAAAGAAAATTTTTGCCGCACCCGTTAATTTTAAAATTAGGATTTCCAGTTTGTCGGCTTCTGACCATCCCGAAATCGCCCTATAGTTATTGATTTGGTCTATGAAGGAATTTATGTCGCTATTATGCGCTCCATCAAATACCGGTAGGTTATTTATTAGTTGTAAATTACGGATGTTAACCGTATTCGTAGAGTTAATTTTATTTAATAAATACGCGATTGCTTCATCAGCAGATTTTTGTTGGCCATCGATTGTATATGTAGACATGATTTTAGAGAGTCTTTCTTTTAAAATTAACAAATTGCCACTTGTAGGAAGATTATGTTGTTTTAATTTCTGAATAATTTCGGCTCTTTTCATAACAAGGAAGTCGAAATTTTTAAAAATATGAAATGTGCAAATAAATGTAACAAAAAATAGTGGAAATTAAAATATTTGATAGAATGAATAATAAAAAAATGAATGAAAATTATATCTTACCTTTTTAATGAGAAACGGCTGGGTTTCGATAACGCTGCCACCAATGTATGGGTGTTGTGAGGAGATGTTGGTTGTTGATGATGATAGATAAACACCTTAAGATTGGTTTAAGATATATAATTGATATGCGTATATATATAACTGACTACCAGGGACTTTACACTTTAGAGTTAAGAACTACTGAACTGAACTGACAGACTGACGTGGCTAAATGATATGTACGGAGTGTGAATCAACAGAATGATGTCTGATGTGTAAGACTGAATTGAACAGAATTATCCTTGACTGTCTCTCTCTCATATATATATCCACTGGCCGAACCTCTCCTCTCTGTGCGAGAGAGGCTGTTTCTCTCCGCTAGAGTGGATGAGTGGTGGGGTTTCACTACCCTACACCAATCAAGCGGTGCATGCTCTGAGCTAGTGATTAACCGGGAGATTTCCCAATAGATCCATCTCGGTCACGGAGACTGTGTGCTTTCGGTTACCACTCCCACTTTCTCTATTTTATTCAGGCAGGTCTTGGCCCCCCACTGGTATTACAAGGAGTAAGTTTAGTTTAGTTTTATATCTATTCTCAACAGCTAACAATATTAGAACGCTGGTAGGTCTCTAGTTAAACATAACTTTCAATATTTTCCTTCTATAGTCTTGTTAGTGCGTAATCCAATATTACCTCATGTTGTCGAACATTGCCTAAATATAAGTTTGACCTATTAAAACTGTGCGGCGTAATCTATTATATACGTTCAAAATAGAACCAGCACTGTCTAGTAGTGGCTGCCTCAGCAACACACGAGAACTTGCTAACAAGTATGGTGTCTTTCTCCTAAGCCTCCTTGCTATTACATCATCTTATTGTAACTGCTCGATGAAAGTAGAACATTCTCAATTAAGAAATCGGGAGAAGGAGAGTGACAACCAGCGAACTACATGTTGGTTAGTTGGGCTCGAAATTCTTGTTAACTAGGCCTGTAAAATGTTGGAGAAGTTATATTGGTTATTTTATATGATAAAAGCATAGGTACAAATATTTGACGACATAAATCAAGTTAAAGTATGGGTTGAATCACACAAGTTCGAAACTACCTAAAGAGGGTTTTCATTTTATTTTATATACTAAGCCATTGATAAATAACAATGAATGGAAGAATAGACTGTGTGAATCATGTGGATTATTATTTCACTAATATTAGAGGCTAAAGTTTTACTTTTAATTTCTAAAGAGCAAACATTTACTATATTAATAATATTAAAATAAAGAGAGAGAGAAAACACTTTATTGAAAATGAAGAAAACTCAATTTTGTTGAGTTAGAATAGAAAGCATATTGATCAATCTAAAGGTTCATATCAATATTATCAATAGATATTAATAAGATAATATCAATAGATATTAATATAGATACCAATAGATAATATTGCAGTGCTCTGTTTGTCAATTAATCAATATAATCAGTGTTCATTCACTGTACTACTTCTTTCACATTTTTCTCTGTTCAACCGCACAAAAAACCCACTATTTTGAAAACTATATAAAAAAATCTGGTGTGATACACTCACACTACTTTCTCTGACTGCAGTTTACAAAATTTTTATTGACAAATTTTATAGTTAGTATACTAAATTTAATGAAATTTGTCGGTGTTTTATCAAAAAAATTTCGAAAACTGAAAAAACTTCAATAAACCGCACTTCCGGTTTACAAAGTTTCCTTGAAACGTGGAATTCTAACAATCTGTTTATTTCTATTAATTTTGTTTAGATGGTAGAATTGTATAAGCAACTAAGATAACACTTTAGAAGATAACATCCAAAATCCCCTTAAATGACTTTACCCGGAGAAATGTTGCGAATAGAAGTTGTAGCTCTTTGAATGTTTAGTTGACATACCAAGTTTAAAGAACTCAGAGGACCTCAACACGCGAATTTCCGGTGAAAACTCGTTATTCAAAATTTGACATGATTACAATCCTTTTTTTTGCACAGGTTTTTACCAAATTTTAGCTGTTGTCTTAAAATGAACTGAAGGTTACAAAAAGACACTTCTACACTCTTGACAAATAAACTATTCTCTTGAAAAATTTTACCAGGGCAATAACAACGGTCTCGGTTACATAAAACCAGTTTCAGCCCTTTTTCGAACTTAAATTTTTAAAAAAAGATACAAAAACTCATTCTGTAAAGTCGCAATTCCGGTTGATGCATTTTGACCGAAACCTTCGTGTCAGAAACGATAGTGCGGGTTTCCAAGTTTCAGCTTCCTATGATATTAAATTTTGAGGGATATTTTGTCTCTCTCAAACATGCACTCACATACGCACACCATTCTTACTAATAACAAGAGAAAGTAAAATGATTAATAAAAAGTAATTGGGAAAGTGTTGATTGTTGAAAGAATCTCAATTGAATGTTGTTAATTAATTTTAAAAGTAATTAGCTATGACGTCACCAAGCGACGGATGAAAACAATAAAGCTAGTGTTTCTATATATATAAGAAGAGCCAATAAAAGGTAGTTTTTGCTGTTTTGAAATACAAGATATTGTATAGAGAGGAGGATCTGTTAGAGTGGAGATTTTTATCAGATGTTTGGAGTGTGTTACAATCTGTACCCTACCACACACACACACACACACACACACACACACACACACACACACGCTGACTGCCCCCTTCATGGAGATCTGTGTTGTGTTCCGTTGCACAGCCTTCCACAGCGTTTGCCAATCTCAGTGTACTTAGTATCATGTGAAGTATCGAGTACTTGTATCATTTACCAACTGCTTTCTCTTCTTTTTTTTTCTCTTCTTTTATTTATTTATTCTTTCAAGATGTCAGTTGGTGTTGAAAACAGCTGTTGTTTGCCAGCCATTTTGAAAATCTTTTTTGAAAACAGCTGTTATTTGGCAGTCATTATGAAAATCGTCTTTTTTTCTCTCTTTGCTAATTGTTGCATATTGTTGTTCATGACAAAGTAAGTTTATTTTCAATTCTTTTGTGTGGGTGTGTGTGTGTGCAAACTGTGTTGAATTATGTTCAAATGTAAATAGTTCTATACAGATACAAAAGATCAAAGAAAAGATCTGAAGAAATATTTCTTAAAAGAAAACTTCTCTGTTTCAAGTCATTTGGAGAATCCAGAAATGGCGAAAAGAAAAATGACTGTCTATCCATCAGTCACGCTTTTTTTCCCGCTTTTCTTACGAAAACTGCCGAACATAATTCTTGATGACGTCGTATTTATTTACTATTTGTTCTAATTTGAATTCATAGCTGTAGATTTTGTTGCAAAATGAAGCTGGAAACCGGGTTTCCGAAGTGATAGTAATCATAGTATTTTATCTACTAAAGTCCTTCCCCCACTCTCTTCAAGAGCACATTACATTGGTTCATTACAATTTTGTTTCCATTAATCAATCAACGCAAGTAAGTGTGTAATGAAATTAGCAAATCTTTTGTTTATATTATCTAAATTCTAGAATATTCTAAGGCATGGGGAAAACATTTAGACGATTTAAAATTTGTACCATTAACATTGCCGGATAGATAGAGCGCTGATTCATTTGGCTTTTAGTTTTTTTTGTGAAGCGGCCTATCTGTTTGAGATTATGGGAAGGAGTTTTGAAGGTATATCTTGGCTAATAAATCTGAATATAATAATAAAGTGAGAGTGACAAAGTGATAAATCCTATTTTTAGTTCTCTTTGTGTATAGAGCTCGCTGGCATCACAATAAGAGTTCTCTGCCTAACTACTGTATGGCATTTTCATTCTGGTCTAATGTACGCTTTGGAACATTCTTCTTCCTCAGGCAATTCTTAATCTGAATAATATTTTTTCAACGGCACTTACTTCCCGCTGTATTATTATTATTTTTTTTTAATTTAAGGCGCGCCAAAATCTATGGACATCTGGAGCCTTGTCAGTGCACTGCCGATTTCCGGGACAGTGTTCTCTCGTTACAGACAACACTGTTCTGACAAGAATGTAACCCGGCATCTTGGTGTGGTATAAAGAAGAAAATTCTAAAAAAATTGATGACCCCCAGAGGGGCTTAATTATTGCGGCTTCACTCTAATAAACTGGATCGTCGAAGTGTACTGTCTGTAATTTCGGATGTGAAGAGGTCACTAATATCTGTTAAAACACTTTGGATTTTTTTTTTACATTAAACGTCAAGCTAATTATTAAGTTCAGTTAAGTTCTTTTCTATTTTGATGTATAATAAAACTTTATTAAATACGATAATTAAGATTCGTGAATAATAGGACAATGTGTTTTTCTAAACGAAAATATAACTGATCAATAGGTCAGCTGACCTCTATGCAAACAATTACTTTTTTAATAAAACAAAAAAATGAATCTGTAACACGTGTAGCGTGAGGTGACCTACACTTGCAACGTCCGCAGTGTTCACTTTTTTCATTCCCATGGTGTTGGAATAGAAAGGTAGCATCACCACATCTATGAGGCAGTAAATCGTTTGCGTCGATAGAGTCGTCACTGGGTTAAAAAAAATCATAGAATAGAGATAGGGGAGGAAAGGCTTTAGTAAATTGAGTGCCAGGAGTTTTATCTGGAATCCAGCGGAATAGATGTAGGGATCATTTGGGTTACAGTTGCTGAATTCCTGGTTGAATGTTAGCGGCTAAGGCTATGTGTGTATGTGCGTGTTGAGTGATTGGCCGGCGGCAGGGAGAGAGACTTATCCCCAGGAATAATCTAGCTTCTGGGTGATGTTCCACAACAAGGCAATAGTTCTCTTCAGCCGGTCAGGATAAACGCTTGGCTACCCCAGGGCACAACGGTTAGTGACTAGTATAATGGAAACTCTCTGTGAAGGGTGCATTGACTCTATAGTTTACCGTCATCAAATAATAGCGTTTGAACATGTAATATATCGTTTTTTTGTTCCCAGTTTTAAACTACCCCGAGTCGGAAGTACTTTGTTTTCAGCCTATAATCTTCTTTAATGACTCCTTTTTTTCTCTCTTTTTTATAAAAAAATTACCACGTAATTATTCAAGATAAACAAAGTCTAATTGCCAGTAGCCATTAAAACCGAATGCCAATAATCTTCATTGTCAAATCTAAATCGAAATCATTTCAATGAATTTAATTTTTCTTGATAACAAAATATCTGTTAATTATTAACTACAAATCAGATAAACTATACTACAACGAGGTAGAATTAGAACAGGTAAAGGAATTCAACTATCTGGGGATCATATTCTCTAATTCCGGTGTTTTTGCCAAAGCTTTAAGTCATCCAAGCTCCAAGGCTAAAATAGCTACGGGTAGTGTTCTGAGTATTTGCTCTAGATCGAAAATTAGAGAATTGGATTCTAAAAGAAAACTTAACGAAGCTCTGATCACTAGTGTTTTGCTGTATGGAAGTCAAGTATGGAGTCTAAGGTACGTAAATGAGCTGGAGAAGGCTTCTTTAACTTTCTATAAGCGACACTTGCGCTTAGCGCAGTGTACCCCAAATTTTCTAATAAGATTGGAATGTGATCTTCTCCATATTTCTTATTATATATTGAAGATTGTCCTACGATAGTTAGCGCATATTTTGGGTTTAGAAGAAGAGAGATATTCTAAAATTTGCTATTACAAACTATTGGCGTTATCTAATGCTGGATTAAAAGACAATAAATATAATTGGGTATCACATTGAGACATCTGTTACTCCCTATTCATTATTCAGATATAGTTTTTATCCAAGATAGCTGCACTCTAAATAAAATTATTCCGCATATATTACAAACATAAAAATTACCTTTTAAAAAAAGATCGAAATCAGTTATTAGAATCATAATATAGTCACTACTATAATAAGATATATACAATTCTAAAATAAATAATCCTTTTTATTTATCTCTCAATCTGCCGCTGGTTTTTACTCGTATATTGGCACAGATGAGAACCTCAGGAACTTATATATTGAAGTTAACAATTGATTCTGCTTCTGCTGTAATAGATCAAAAATCAGCTTGTAAGCGCCGCAATTTACATTTACTCGAGAATTTAGAACATACCTTAGTTGGTTGCCCTGTTTACTCTCTTCTTAGACAGTATTTTAATATCAGTACAAATCAGTTTTGATATATAAGTACGTTAGATCCTAAAACAATTACTGAAATAAAAAATTTTATAATTTTATTTATTATATTTTGAAATTTAGGCAAATTTTGTTGAATTAAACTAATAATATTAATATTTAATAAATATTATTATTAATCTGCTTAGTTTTATAAAAATAAGTTTTGGGTTAAATATAAAACACGTATTTGTATGAAGTATGGACCCTTTTAATTTAGTAATTGTAAAGAAATATCTTATTTTTATTTTTGTTTGATTACTTCTTAGTAAGAGATTTGTTTTGTACACTCGAAAATATTTGTTTATTAATTTTTAAGCAGCCACAACTTTCTATTACAATGTACATGGTATAATTTAATTTCTATCCAGATTTATTTTCATTTTTTAGATCTTGTATTTTTTATATTTTTGTACTTTTCTTTTTATTTATTTTGTATTTTTTCTAATTTTTTTTCTTTTCTTTTATGTTTTAAGATTTTGTATGAAACTCTCCCTACTCCTTTGTATGGGGCTCAAGCCCCTTGTAGAAACAAATAATAAATAAATATTAATTACAAATCACACAGAGTTATTTTGGAAAATTTTCAGTTAAATTTGATGGTCCAATATATGAGTACACCAAGTGTAAAGAAAATCGTTAGAACAGTGCATTAAAACATCGCAAAAACTGAATGAAGAACCCATTCATTACCGTAACACTTCCGGTAGAAAAATGGTGGCCTCAGAGTAGAAATGACAGTCTGAACTGATAGAATGTTGGTACTTTCCTGAAGACTTCTCAAAGATTCTCAAAGACTGTTGTAGACTATTTGTCTAAGACTGTCCTTTGAGTCTAGCTAACACCGGTTATATACTTTTTGAAACTTCCTCTATCTTCTTCTTCCAGATTTCTTAGGGACTGAGGTAGGTGATAGTTTGTGGTAGGGGGGTGCCTTGTACCTTGGTGTTGATTGATTGTAGCTTGTTGATGATTTGGAAACACAAACTATAATGAACGGAACTTTAGAAAATAGTGGGGACGTCCCCCCACCACCACCAATAACTCATACATTCAATTTTTTCGGCAAAAAGAAGTTACAGGTTTTTTTTATATGAATAAACGAGTAAAACAATTTAAAAAGTCCGCTGTTGTTATTTTTAATAATATCACGGAAAGTCAGAATCGCGCCGAGAAATTCGCACTTCTTGTCAATCGATTTTCAATATCGATCGCAATTCTTGATCGAAATTTTAACAATATATTTAATTTCTGTTAACACTTTTACGAATGGTAGAAGTGGATAATAAACTATAGTAGACTAGATATCGACGATGACTCCAAAAAAAGGGGGAAATAGTCGAGGTTTCAAGTCATCTTTTCCCCAGATCCCATCTAAAATTTGACGTAAGCTTCCTGTCGAATCCACTGGTGTTATCCAAATGGAATTTGTAATTTGAAGATTCTATGTTTGGGGGGGGGCTATCTACATACACACACACACACACACACACACGTACACTCTCCTAGTGATTAGGGGCCCTCAAAACATTTATTTCCTGTGAAAACTGAATTTGGACAACAGGACCAAATTCGCAATAAGAAGAAGAAAAAAAATGACTATAGATAAATGAATGACTTGCTCAGAGTAATATATGATAAGCGGAAATTAAGTTATCAGGACTTAGAGGATATCCATGGGCAGTTTGTAATATCCGGTCCAACATGGTGTTATTCTATTCTAGATGGTAGGTTCAGTAAATACTCTCAGAAAGGATGGGGTAATCATGGCTAGTCCAAGAAGTGCTACCTTAGCACAGTTTGCTAGGAGTTTCTTGATACTCTGACAACATACTAGTATACTGACTTTGTGTCCCTTATAGGTGTTGAGTTTTATGGTATGCGTGCCTAATTAATGGACGTGTAGCATATTCACATTCTGGGATTTACACTAATAATTGTTAATTCAATAAATATTAATTGATAATTATAATCCTATTTAATATAACATTATTGACATTATTAATGTCTAATTTCAATGTATCGCTTAAAGCGTCTCCAATCATACCAATTATTTGCACATAATTAATAATAATTGCAAACAATAATAATTAATTCAATTAATAATAATTGCATTCCATTTGCATTTGCACCATTGTGTACTCTGGTAATGCGATTTCACGTAGTTAACGGAATTGAATTTATTTTTAGAGCGTATAGCTCTGATAATGCTCGTAATGATTTTAAACGCAATAAAATCAGCCGTTTTTAATTGGGTATTCTTCTTTAATTGAGTAACTAACCTCAATACTGTTTGCGAAGGAATTTAACAAATTTAGATAGGGGTAGAATGCAAGTAATTTATCGATTATATATTTTCGTTTTATCAAAATGTTTTAACAAAAAAAATTTGTTGTGAAACACTAAGTTTCTCTGTATTTCACTAAGTTTTTAGTGTTTTTATATTTTGGAATATAGTCGTCTGTGAAGTGAACAATGTAAAAGTGTGTGTTTGTGTGTGTGTGTATTTGTGGTGAGCATTAATTACCCAAGTAGTTGTAAACATTCATTAATTCGGCGGGCCATATATGAGCAGTATGATTATTAGGAAGTGTGGTGAACAGATTTTTGTAAGATAAGAGAGTTAGGGAATTGATCTATGCTCACGATTCAGTGGTATGTTGAATAACCAAAAGATACTGTCAGGATTTTACAGTTTAGACACCTAATAGGGACACACTAGATCGTTCAGGTTACAATGGATTTAGTTTTATTACACACCCTTTCAACATTTCTTAAATCTAACCACCAAACCAGTAAGGCGCTTTAATTACAATGATCAGTTTTATGTTTATCCTGTGTACAAATAGAAATCAGGAATAAATCTCATAAATTTATTTCGATATTAATGCACAAAGAAAGCCTTGCAAAATGTCGTAAAATAATGATGATTTTTTTATTTATGTATTTATGTAATGTAATGTAAAAAAAAAATAGATAAATTTAATTTCCCCCTCCAAAAAGATAAATACCTAAAAAAGCGTCGTTCCCCTTTAATAAAGATGGTCTTTCATTTTCTGTTTTTTGAAAAAATACGGAAACCTGCTTAACACTGCCTTCATGATTAAAGAGATATAATATTTCTAGGGCAATTTAAGGCCACTATGAGCGAGTGGCTAGCCTGGTGTTGGTTGAGAGGTGGCATGTGTACAATAAGGGACCGAATTAATTCAGTAGGCAGTGAAGATTGAGTACTACGCTCAGTGTAAAAATCCCTATACTTTAGTTATCCAGGGCAGTTTTTGGGCTTTATAGTATATTAAAGCACTGTTCGTGAGTGTATGTATGTGTAAGCGTTTCTGTTAAAGATAAACTGTACTCCATATACGAAGTAACGAGCCGTTTCAACTGCTGTTGGCGGAGAAAAAGGAAACGACATTAATTTCTTTCCTCACCCTTCTCTTGACTGTCCAGAGTTTTGACCTTTCTCTTTAACAGCCAACTGCCTCCTATATCACCAGTGTTACCAACAGATTCTAGAAACAAAATCTTTCTCTCTCACACACTTTCTCTCGCTCTATGTTTTTTTAACTGAATAAAATGAATTTGGTCTTTTTCCGACCTATTTTCATTTGTCGGCCACTTTATTCAGGAGAATTGAAAAAGAAATGGCGCAGCTAATAATTTCTCTGTAAGACTGGAACCGTTATCATGATCATTATATGTCATTTTAAAGATCGTTTCAGTACAGGTAACCCCCTCCAGAGGGAGTCGAGAGAAAGCCTTGTCTGTTTTTCACCTATGACGCACTGGATATTAAGATACAGGTTAACAAGAACATCCTTGATTTTATAAGTTAACTCACGCAGACGGACTAATGTCCATGCAACACGTGTGTTTTTAACTGCACATCCGATGTAAATACTTTGATTAAATAAACGCTATTAATATTATTATTAAAAAGAAGATCCAGGAGCTGGAAATACGATACCTAAGAAAGGTAGAGGGAGAAATAAGACTTTAGGACCAAAAATTCAAAATTAAGGTACGCTCCAGGTCACCGTACCTAGCGCATAACGCCCAAACCGGTGTCTATGGTCACTCAACCTTGCCTACAAAGTAGCGAGTTTCCATCTCTGCCACTGAAGGCGGACCTCTACATATCCGTCTAGTCCGGCGCATTATCGCTACTTCACGAGCAAACTCAACAAAGTCTTTAAATTGATAGCCCTTTTCATTAACTCTTTACATTCTCCAGGCCAGTTCTCTCCCCTCCTTTTCAGCTTGAATTCCATGTGGATTCTTGCCTCATCGAGGAGAGGGCACCGGAAGAGAACGTAATGCACTGTGTCCCGTTCACCGCATTCGTAATTTGGGAATCTTTCAGTTCCAGTTCATGGAGCTTAGAATTGAACTTGCCGTGGCCCGGGAGATATTGCGTTACGGTTTGGGATAGCTCCAGCCAACGAATCGACAGTCTGTGATGCAGATTCGGGAAGAACTCATATGCGATTCTCCTTGTCTCTGCTTTATCCCAGCGTCTTGGGCACTTCCCAATCTCGTACTCTCGGATCTTTTTCTTTGCGAGAGCAGGAGGCGTCTGACTCCAATCATTTCCTCACCATCAAGAACAATCATTTCTCCTTTTTTATACTTGTAGGTAAGGGCCCTCATCTCTAAAAGGAGATCAAGCGGCAACACACTAGCGACCACCTGTAAGAAAGACCACCTCTAAGAAACGTAGTGCACAAAAGAAAAAAAGCAGACCATGAATTACTTGGAAACAAGAGATGAAGGAATGATTCCAAAGGCGAGGGATGGAGTCAAGAGATAAGAGATGGGAGAGCTGACTCAGGAGAGAGAAAACTGGTGGACGCGCAAGGATCTATCATAAATGATTATGATGATGACACGCTGTTTTTTTTTGGAAATATTTTAAGAAATTCAAATAATTACCCTAGAACAATTACATTGAACCATTTATTTCTTTATTACTTCCTTTATTGCTGACATCGAGGAAATATTGGAAATGTGCAAAGTTTTCGAAATTGAATTTTTCCGGAAATACAGGTTTCGAGGCTCTCTGTGAGCTGGGAAAGTGGTTTTTAGAAAATTGTGTTTGATGATGAAAGTATGTGGACAGCGTAGCCCAAAAATTCAAAGAAATTTAAACTATATCTGTTACATCCAAGGGATCCGCTCTGAAAATCATTTGAAAATTTCCTCATCCGGAGATATCACACATTAATGAACTTTTTTCCCCCAGTTTTTTGTGCAATGTCTCTGAAATGGTTCCAACGATTTCCTCCTAAACTTCATAGGACTATCCCAACCCGCTTAGAACTATAATTTTTTTTTGTTTACCCATTTTTCTGGGAAAAATTCATTATAGAGAGGTTCTGGAGAAAGAGCGAATTCTAAAGTACTATTTCCAGATTGCATGGATGTTTCACGATTAATGGGAATTAAATTGGTTGCAAAAATTTACGAATTTGAAGAATATCGATTTACCGGAAGTATGAATTTCGGGACCCATTAATATCCTATCACTTCTGTTTAAAACGTTTTTCAGCAAAAATTATTTTAGGATGTTTTGAAGAAGCTGGAACTTCAACGCTGTCCTTCAAAAGTGCCCACCAATCTGTAATTTCTGCCGACTGTATAATATTCAAGATATGATATCATGCTTCTAATATGTATTAATATTATGCAGATTGTTAAACCATATATTGTACTGGTACTTTAGAAGTAAGCATATCGCTACTGTTCCCCTAATAAAGCCCCAAAAAAAATTTCCTAAGAAAATGTTTCAAATTAAAGTGATGGGGGTATTTATGTGTGTGAGTGTGTGTGTAGATAGTACATGTCCGAAATCTTTGTGTCTGATGTGGTAGTGATACCTTAATGGAATACCAAGTTTCGAGCTTCCTGCAACTTTACGTTTTTGAGATATTTTGTTAATACACACACACACACATAAATACAGACCATTCATATTAATATATATTTTTCGTATTAATGTATTTCTCCAAAAACCGGACTCCAAAACATGTGTTTCCGGGGAAAACTCAATTTCAAAAATCTGGCAACACGTCCTCTTACTAGGGAGTAAGAGAAAGTAAAAAAATATAATAACCTATATTTCGAGTAGGTTTCTCATATGCCATATGTTATTAATGCTTGCCTGCTTCAGTGTGTTTGCTTATATAGCCAAGTATGGAGATGGAAAGGAGGCGCTAGAGGCCGCAAATGGTTGAAAAGAAATCTAGTGTTTATCCAGCTCTCCACCAGGGCGCATTCTGACTCTCCTTGTTGACACTAGTCTGCTCTTCACTATATATCTGTTGTCTTGCAAATACTCATCTATATTTCCCTTTTATTTTTTTTTGTATGATTTTTCTTTTCTTTTACTGGTTCAAAGCTCTAGTGGTTCCTGTAGAAACTAAACAATAATTGTTGAAGTGGTCTCCATATATACGCTATTGGTGACCTGCTTGCTTGCTGCTCCTCTTGACATGATGATGTTTGCTCTCCGTTTCCATAGTTACCATACTCGTTATAATTTAAATACAGCTACTTCTGTAACATTGATTTGGTTCATTTTAAAATGTCCACCTACCTTTTTTCTTTTTTCCCTATACTGCTGGTAAAAGAGAAACTAATGCGATCACGTTAAAAATTTTCTTTTGCAAACTGGCCAAAGATTTCATAGGAAATTTACGGAAATTCCCTCAGCATGAAATTTTTTCCAGGATAATTGCTTTTAGAAAAATTTTAAGTCCTCGTCAAGAAAACTTTCCCCATCATTATCTATCTTATGCTTTGGTTTTTCCATTTCGGAGCTCCAGCCAGTTGTGGCATCCCTCTTGATTTGTTCAAGCAATCACACGTTCCTGCCCACCATAATCGGTACAATTTTTGTAATTTTTCGTTTAGTGGTATGGTGGAATCACAGACTTACAGACATCCACCTATAAGTCATCTTAGTGGTCATGGGGGCGTAGCAGTATCTCTTGCCACTAGTACCACAGCATTACTTTAGAGAAGACAAGATCCGCCTACTCACCAGTAGCAAAGCTAAGGAAGGGGAATTGAGGAGTAGGCTCAATTGCAATAAAACAGACGGCGTTTTCTAAAGAAATATTATAGTATCTTAAACCTTGAAGAAGGCGGCAACACTCTACCGCCATAAGGCGGCATAAGGCGGCTTAGTCTGCCACGCCACTCCGCCCTATTAGCCTTACGCTAATAAAGTCCTTCCAGAATCTTTTGCTTTAATTAATACACCAGTGAATCGTGAATGTAGTTTAATTATCTTACTATTATTCCATAAAATTTATTATAGGAGCCTTCTCCATAATATAGGGACCTTCTCCATAAACTGCCAACAATTAGCTTTCCGCACAAGTCGAAGGATGTTCCTTAATATCAATTTCTCAAATTCACCTAGCCACAATTTATCTCTCTTATTGATTACTTATTAATCGGGTTGAATTGGAATATTGCACTACTTTGATCCTGTTCAATATTGCCCACGAAACTCAAGTTGTTTTGTGTCTCATTTTTTCCAGGTTTTGTTTAAAGGATCTGCGAGCATGACAATGTCCAGAATCTCGTTCTTCAGTAAATTGTTTAATTAAAAAATAATAATAAATGCATTTATGATAAAGGAAAGAAGTAAATCTCAATTACAGCGCGCTCTCTAGGGATGCGTAAAAAAGGGTGCGCAGACAATAGTAAGAAGCGGTTTTTTTTTCCGGACTGTAACCTTATTAAAGGATAACCACATTGCCAGGTTATTTTCCTGGTTGAATACCAGGTCCCCCTCGAATTTCAGCTAGGTTACCTTGAAAAAAGCGACTATAAATTTCGATATGTGCCCCCCACTGTGCTAGTATTATAATTTAGTATTATAATTTCCTTGGGGTGATTTTTTTTTTTTTTTTTACAGGCGCTTTGGGGAAATTTTATCCCCACAGGAGGTGGTTTGGTAGAAAACTGTGGGAGGTTTGGATGTTATGTGCGGAGGAAGGCTTGAAACTGACAGGAGTGAGGCCTCCCAGACATAATAACATAAATAATAAAAACAAAGAGGGGTTCGTTATGGTATTCTGGTGTTATATGTTTTATAGATTAGAGATTTGTTTTTGGTGTTACAATCCTTAAGCTGAATTGGAATTTTGGGATTCCGTAAGAAAGAAATTGTATCCCAAATCAAGGAGAAAAGATACTTCAAATCACAGTGTCTTAAATCTTTTATAAATCTTTTAGTCTAGACGCACCTCATCTTGCCTCTCCAGTCCTTCTCCAATTTCCTTTTCCGCCATTGTTTAACTTCTGTCAGTGCTACTTTATTGATATTTTTGTTTAAGTTCTTCACGATTTTCTCCAAAACGACTCCAAAGATTTTCTCGTATACTATATATATATATATATATATATCTATATATAGATATATATATAGTATACGATATATATATATATCGGAACAAATTTGAAGTTTAGGGAAAATTTGTCATCTATATATATAATTGTATTGACAGCGCAATAAGAAGTAAGTTGATATGGATTCAAAGTCCATCACTATTATCAAACTCGAACTCCAGAAGGAAAATTTAAAGCAGCAACCTAAATATTTGAATTGTCAAATTGCAAAATGATTTATTTATTTCTTAGATTTCCATTAGTTAATTAAATTAAAAGTATAAGATAGTACAAACATGAGGATTGTCTATTTATATGGATTTAGGTTTATTGTGTTTTCTATTTTAAGTTACATAAGTTCTGTTGTACTTAAGTTGTTAGTACTGTGTTCTCTGCAAGATGGAGTAAGAGCGACCAAACTTGTATCTAAGTCTAGCAATACAATAGTATATATACATATATATATTGTTAACAGAAGCAGCCTCTTTACTTATTAAGTTTGGAACTGTTTCAATCGAATTTCACGATCTCTGTGTATGACCGTGTGTGCGTATGTCGTGAAAATGGTTGTCATCCCTTGCTACTACAATTTGGCTTTGGTAAATCTTATTGGCTTTGACTACAAATAGAAATAATTGGAAAAGCGATTATTTTGGAATGAATTGTTTTGAATTAGATTCAGCCAGAAGTGATTTAACCAAGGTTGGAATGGAAAGGAGTAAAAGGGCAATAGGGGAAAGTCCCACTGGTCAATAGATAGTTGGAATTCCTTTGTAAACAGCACAACTAGGTCCCTCTGTCCGGGGAGACTCAGTAACAACTCAGCTAACTGCTCAAGCGATACAGTTATATCATTTTCAATAGTTTTTACCCCTCCCCCTCCGCCGCCAGTCTCAGTTTGTTGATTTTTCTTATTAATAAAGTGTTTGTCTCTTCTATATTTCAAATGATGTTTCTGGGAAACACATAAGAAAACAAATCTGATGTGAAAAACTACACGAATTTCTCTTCTCCTGTTAAAATGACGAAATGACAAATTAGCTTTTAACTTCAAATTGCGCTCATTTGTTCTAACGTAAATATAAAGGTCTGGGTGGGTGGGGGTGTGTATGAGCTTGTGTGAGTGCGTGTGTATCAATGTTTCAACAGAATATTTGAAAAATGAAAAGTCGCGGGAAGCTCAAACTTGATATTCCATTTAGGCTTTACCATCGCATCAGACACGCGGACGAATTCGGTCAAAGTCCATCAACCGGAAAAGCAACTTTACTCAATAGTTTTTGTGATTTTTTTTAAAACGGCTCCAATGATTTTCCGGAAAGTTGGTATACTATGTACACATCACTTTTATATGAAACATTTTCCCGAAAAAATTAATTTTTGGGAAGTGGTGGGGGAAACTGTAGCGTCATACTTTTCTATAAAGTACCGGATCGTTTCAGTACATATATGTATATATGGTTTTACCATCTGCATAATATTAATTCATATTTGAAACATTGATAAAAATTCCAAATTTGAAGAAAATCGGTTAACCGGAAGTGCGATTTTACAGAATAGGTTTTAAGTTTTTTGGAATTTGCTCGGAAACAGTTACAACGATATTCGTTAAACCTGGATTGCTTGCCGCCTAGATAGAAACGTATCACCTTTGGTTTGAAACATTTTTCTGAAAAATTGATTTTAGAGGGATATTGGAGGTCTGTCAGTTAGTTTGAATTTAAATTCGCACAAGCTTTCTTGGTTCTGATATAGAGTGTGAAAGTAAATATTATCATTTTAATTTCTAGAAACTTAGATCAAAGTTGCCACTGGTTGTGTGATCTAACGATTCAATTAATGCGTCTATCTGTGCACTATTTACTCTGCGCAGTTGCCATGTCTTAACTTATTTACACAAAGGTTTCAATTGGTACTTCATCTAGGGCTTGCTAGAATACCTTTCATTGCTATAATTGTCAGTATAGCAAGCCCTTTCAAATGTCTGCCAGGAACTTTAAGCATTCAGCTTCACTCTCCTTCTCTCATTAATTCCTATTCAGAAAATCTCTATTATCAATTTGTATCGCTAAATGATCACTCGCTATCATTCTAGCCTCATTGGAGAATTTGGGATATTGTTTTGAACGTACTGGTCTGCGTAATTGCTTAGCTATCTTGATCATGCCCTCCTAGAAAGAACGAGTTGGCCTCACAAAATGCAATTGAATGAAAATAAGGTTATTATAGGGAACTGGGATAATGAAACGGGGACTTCACTGGAAAGCACAGTACACAGGTCCAGGACAGACGAATGCACTTCCATCAAAGGACGTCAAGATATAAAATTAGAACTTTATTATTGCAGAATGGAACCTATGGAAGGAAGTTGTAGAAGAACTTGTATGGAAGAACTGCTGGAAGAAAATCGGCTGAGAAATTTAGAGAATATGTTGGAAATGGACAGCGGGAGAACGGTGAGGAAATGTAACGAAGCGAAGATGTGAGAACACTGAGAGATGGGCGGAAGAATACCCGTCCCGGGGGAGGAGAACCCGGAGGGAGAAGAACTGGCCATTTCTTCAGGGATCTAGATGTCTTTGCGGGTATTTCAGTGTAACTACACGAATATTCATACACAACACCTTAGGCATGCTGGGATAATTGATGTATAAACTAGTCGGGTTTAATTAGCTACCTTAATTTTTAGCTACCTAAAGAGGAAGACAAAAGATATCAATTCAGAATATTAGTGCAGAATCAAACCTAAGGAAGTTATAAATTTGTTTGGAACAGAGAAATAGGCTATACCTAGTTTGGGGAATAAAGCCTAGGTGGTCAGAGGATACCCGTCCAGAGGGAAGTTGACTAGCCACTTCTTCAGGGGATCTTGACGTCGTAGCAGATTTTCCTGCCTGTAATTTACGAGTCATTCTTACACAACACCTATAGGACCAGAAAGGCGATTGCTCTTGCATACAAATATTTGCATTACATGCTCATGCATTACAAATCATAATATGGGCGAGCTCACCAAGAACTTTACACATAGAGATTACAGGTAAATATGTTATTCATAAATCTTGGTAGAGTCGCGGTTTCAGTCTTCTAGATTGAGTAGGTTCCCCTATGTTGTAGTGGGACGTTGAGGATAGTGTGTGAAGTGTGAGGAAGAAGTTGCCTGTTATTTAGTCATGAGTGTGTGAATATCTGTAATGTCTAGTTCTCTGTGTATTTGTGTGTTTCTGGTGAACCATGGGGCTCTTAAAGCAATTCGGAGTACTTTGTTTTGAAATGTCTGAAGCCGTTTCGTCAGTGTGTTGCTGGCAGTTATCCAGACTGGACAAGCGTATGTCAACAGAGGTCTGAGTAGCATCTTATAAAGAAGTACTGTACAGGAGTGTTTCAGTGGCGTGTTTCTGTTTATAAGTGGATATAACTGTTTCAGTTGGCTGAATGCTTGTTGTAGTTTGTTGTTAATGTGTAGTCTCCAGGTGAGTCTTGTGTCAAGGATTACACCAAGATAGCGCACTCCCTTGGTCCTTCAGTTTCCAGGGTATTTTTTTGGTTTAGTTTTAGTCGCCGAAGGTCTTCATTTTGAAATCTCCGAAGAGAAAAAAATTTTGCTTCTGTTTTAGTGATGTCGAGACGTAGCTTCCATTTTTGGAACCATTTTGTAATGATGTATATAGTTGTTGTGGTGGTTGGTTCCGCAGAGCTGGAAAGCATCAGAGACATTTTCCATGGTAGCCTGCTTCATTTTGTTTGTGAGACACTCTGAGTGTGAAACTAAGTTTACTCTATACGAGTCTGTGTGGCACACTGTCTGAAAAACGCATCCTGAAGATGGGCGAACGCCCGAAACCGGTCGATGACCACAAAATGAAGCAGGCTACCACGGAAAATGTCTCTGATGTCTATAGTTGTTTGTAAGTCAGTGATGCTTTGGTCAATGTTGTCGTTAGTTGAGGCTATCAAGTGTCATCTGCGTATGTAGCTAAAGTGGCTGAAGTTGGCTCAGGTATGTCCGAACAGTAAAGGTTAAAGAGTATAAGGCTGATGATTGCTTCTTGCGGCAGTCCCGCGAGAATTTGGCGTCTAGTACTATATGTGTTGTTGACTCTTCCCTGAAATGTTCTGTCTCTTAAAAAAGGGTCTTATGATTTGAGTAATATAGTCAGGTGCGTTTGTGTATCTGAGTTTGTAGAGTAGTCCTGAGTGCCAAACTGTGTCGAATGCAGCGGCTACGTCTAGAAATATCGCTGCAGTATGTTTCCTTTTTTTAAAGTTGTGTACTATGTATTCTGTAATTCTCTTAATTTGATGTACTGGTGAGTGTTTTTGTCTGAATCCGAATTGATGTGGTGGAATTGCGTTTGCGTCAGTCAGATGTTTAACAGTCGTCTATAGATTATTTTCTCAAATATTTTTGAGAGAGAGTTTAGTAGACTAATAGGTCGATAGCTATTCGGATCGTTTTTTGGTTTACCGGCTTTGTGGATTACTATTACTGCATTCTTCCATTTTCTAGGAAAGTAACCCATTCGGAGGCATGCATTAAAGATTGCGGTTAAGAAGGCGATACCTTTCGGAGGTAGATTTTTTAAAAGAATGTTTGGCAGTGATCATTAAGAAGTCTTTTAGTTTCTTTCCAGAGACAAGAGTCACCCGGAGTTAAACCCTCTAAGTAAGATCTGTATCTGGAGATTCTGTGATTGTCAAGTTCCCATTTGATTCGTCTAGCTCTTCGGTTGAAGTGAGTCTTGTCTGACGGGTTCCTAGTCCTCTGCCGTACTTTTCGAATTCTGTTTTTTTCATAATTAGGTTGAGTGGGTGTCCTGGTAGCCAGTTATGTCTGTAATTGTTATTCTGTCTTCTGTGAGTAGAGTTGTGTACAGCTGTGTGAATTATCTGTGTGAATAGGTCTAGCGATGTGTCGATGTCGTCAGTGATTCCGAAATGTTTGGGTATAGTCAGAAGTTTGGCAAAATGATGTCTGAATGTTTCCCATTCTATCTTTCCAGTTATTAGTTTTGGCTGTGGTTCACTGCGCTGTAGGTGTGAGTGAAACCTGCATAATACTGGAAGGTGGTCAGAGTCTAGTTCACTTATTGAATCCAAATATATTGGAATATTAATATTGTGTAACAGTGCGATGTCCAGTATGTCAGGTTGATGACTGCGTGCAGAGGGTTAGAATGTTGGTTCTTCGGGAGCTGAGATTGTTGTCTGTCGCTGTCAGTAGTCTGGTATCGTTGTTATTAGTCGTTCGACATCCCCAGTATGTGTGTTTGCTATTAAGGTCGCCTAGTAATAATGTGCTGTTTTGTGTGAAAATTCTTTGAAGGTCTTCTTGTAATAGTCTAAAGTTAGGTTTCAAGTACGCAGATATAATGATTAGTGGTCCAGTGTCTGTGCCGACTTAGGTAGCTACTGCCTCGAGGTTGTCCAGTGGAGGTGGAGGAAATTCATGATTTTTAATGGTCCTTTTCACGCAGAGAGCGACTCCAACTGAATCAGCTGCGGTACTGTCTGTCAGTGCGGTAGGTGGTATAACCTGATAGTTTAAGTCGGTCAGTGCTGGTGAGATGTGTTTCAGTGATACATCCTATGTCTATATTATATCTAGTGTGGAAGTCGTAGAACATAGATATTCGTATTTTTATTCCGTTGGCATTCCAGTTTACCGGTGATAAGTTATGTGAGAGAGCTGTCTAAGGTTCATGGTTAGGAAAAAGGACAGTCTGAATCAAGTTAGTAAGTTACTGTCATAGGTGAGGAATTGTAGGAGTGATTATTTGCAGGAGAAGGTCTTTTATAAGAGTGATTACAGGAGTATTAGAATCTGAAGAGATGTTGGTGGAGTCTTGTCGTGTCGGCTTGCTTATTTTTCTTCTTTGGGTCCAGTAGTTAGGTACTGAATCGGGGGGATTATTTACCTTCAAATCCTGTTTAATTTGTGCGGCTTGTTGAGTGTTCATTCTGGTTGGACTGTCATGAAAGAGGGTCTTATTTTCAGATGCGTTATGTTTTGCATGGCGTATTTTCTTCTTATCGATTAAATTAGTTAATGTTTCACAACGGCTATAGCTGGCAACATGATCTCTCTTGCAGTTAATACATTTAGGAGTATGGAGCTGGCGGTGTGGGCAGACTGAGAAATGGTGATCGCCTGCGCATTTTACGCACTAGGATCAAGCCGGCAGTAGTTTTTTGTGTGTCCAAATTGCTGGCAGTTAGTGCTTTGTGGAATAAGGCTTGATTTCTTTCTGGGTTCTACAGTATATTCGCTGAATAGTAAAGACGTGTTAGTTGGAATATAGCTTACCTTCGATCGTTATTTTCTAAGATGACTGCACATAAAGGCGTTGGAACAGGTGGTTTGTACTTTTTATTCAATAATCTGGTTACAGAGATACTGGATAATTTTCTTGCAGTTCTTCTAGTATTTCCTTGTCTTGGACTGAATATGGAATGCCTCTTATAATGACCGATAATTTTCTGTCCTCGGGGTTTAAGAATGTAAAATAGTGCTATTGTCATCATAAAATTTTGTTAGTTTCCTGAAATCTTCTGAATTTTTGACCATTATTTTTAATTTATTTTTGCAGAGTTAAGTTTCGAAAGATGAGCCAGTGCTGTTTTTAATTTCTTGAATAATTGTCTGATAATTATCTGTACCCATTCTAAATATTTGTGGTATTTTTATTGATTTATTTGTTGCACTATTAGTTTGCTGTTCGTTCATTCTAGGTCACATGAGGGTGCGAATTTATTATGAGTTGGAATTTGTGGTAGGTTATAAACATATTGTTAGTAGGCAATGTTAATTGGTCGATCTGCATTTTTTCTTTTTCAAATGAGGTTAGCCTTGGTTTACTTTTTGAATTTAATTTCGGAATACCTGTTAATTGTTCGATTTTGAGTTTTTCGAGAACTATAGGAGGAGTATACACACTTTCTTTAATATTTTCTTGATACTCTTCCAAAGCTTCTTGTGCCCAATTGCTTACAGCTTCTGTTGCTCATTTTAACGAATGTGCTGGGTGTTTTCTTTCTTGTCCCTTTTTCGAGGAACGCTTTTTTTTGCTTTTAATTTTCACTTCTATAAACTTCCTAATTTACTTAATAGAGCTTTTTGTTTTTGGCGATTAAACTTAAAAGTTTCACTTAGCTAGCGATCAGCTGATCTCCGAAAATTTCCTTAAAATAGCAACAATGTTTAGTTGGGCTGGCCATAAATATGGTGGAGGGGAGTTTACCTGAGCGGCCTTATGTGTAGCGCTCTATATCAAACCCAACAAAGCTTGTACAAATTTAAATTTACACTAACTGACAGGACCTGCAATACACCTCTAAAATCAAGTGATTCAGAAAAATGTTTCTAAAAGTGATACCCATCCAACAAGCAGACCACCAAGTTTTAAAAAAATCGTTGTAACTGTTTCCGTGAAAAATCAAAAACCTATTCTGTAAAATCGCACTTTTTTTTTTTTTTTTTTTGGCATAGGTTGCTCACCATTCAGCCAAATAAATATATAATTGAACTGACTAAGCTCATACAAGCATACTCTAACCTATCAACACATTCTCGCTGATAAATACAAACATTCCAATAAATACAAACGACCTAAGATCTACACCTAACCAGAAACAACTACACTCTACATTCATACCAACTTTCACACGGTGGAGTGGAGTACTCGATATTCCTCGCACCCCTTCGTACCTAGTCTAGAGTTAAAAACTATTTACAGTATTCACTATTTACAAATACATAACTATTTACAAGAAGAGAAAAAAAAAAAAATTAAATAAAAATAAAAAATAAAAAAAAAAGGAAAGAAAAAGAACAAAAAAGTAAAATTGAAATTATGTACATATTTATTTACATAAAAGGGGATGGGGTACTCGATATTCCACCACCCCCCATAACACTTATCCTAAAGCATTCATACCACGATCAAGCTAATAAATACATTCATTCACATTCATACTTCTTAGTCAGTTCAATCAAAGCATCTATCACAAAGATATATCACAAAGAATATAATATCCTCATAACGGAAAGGAGCGTCTAAATGTTTATATAATTCCATAAACATTCTATCTCTTTCTGCTTTATACAAAGGACATATCATCACTATGTGTTCAAAATTTTCTTCCACTTTACATACACTACAATTAGCTGATGCTCTTATATTTATTTTGTGCAAATAAGCTCCACAAACGGCATGGTTCGATCTTAGACGGCTTACTGTCATTACTTTATATTTATTTAACCCGCACCCTTTAAACCATGGCTTTTTTGGTAAGGACTTCACCATTCTTTTATAAAACTTCCCTTTTACTCCATTATCATATTCATCTTGCCATTTTTTAATAATGTTTCTTGTGATAAAATTTTTAAAATCTGAAATAGGTAATTTTATATTTATAGATTCACCTGCCATAGCAGCCTCTTTTGCAATACTATCTACTATTTCGTTATTTTTAATTCCACAATGACCCCTTATCCACACAAAATTCACCCCTACGCTCCTTTCCGTTAGTGTTGATAATAATTCTAATATCTCTTTAAATAAGTGGTTCAAATTCGAGGACTTGCCAATATTAGATAATTTATTCAACGCACTCTTACTATCACTTAATATTGTAAATTTGTTGTGAGATAATGTATTTATATATTTCAATGCCATAATGATAGCTACCAGTTCTGCTGTGTAGACGGAAGCATGTCTATTTAAACTTGCTAATTCGCAAAATTTTTTTTGCGGGTCATATATAGCACTTCCTACTTTATTCTCTAATTTAGAGCCATCAGTATAAATATGATATGTTTGTGGCCAATTTTGTTCCATAAAGTCCTCAAATACTGATTTTCTCAGTCCGATAGGTACTATTCCAAGGTCAGCAGATACACTTACTTTAACATCATTTAATAGGCACTCATAATTCATTGTATAAATAGGCAATTTTTACTAGTTTCTATCATACCTATAAATTCAGAGTTTCGTATAAAACTTTCGGTATATATTGGGGCATTTTTTTTTTCCAAAATGTATTAGTTAATACTTTTTCATTCAAATAACATATTTTCCTACTTATTTTATTATTTGTACTCATTATTTTTAATATATACCTGTCGGACATTATTTGTATTCTATACTTTAAGGGTAATTCACATGCCTCCGCGTACAAAACATCTATTGGTGTGCTATTTAAGCAACCTAAACAAACCCTTAAACATTTATTTTGCAGAACTTCTAGAGTGCGTATTGTAGTTTTCTTAGCCTGCCCATATAGAAAACACCCAAAATCTAATATTGATCTTATTGTCGATCTATAAAATAGAAGTGAAATTTCTGGATCTGCTCCCCATTTTTTATTTGATATGGTTCTTAATGCATTAAAATATTTCTCAATTTTTACCTCTATATTTTTAATATGCATTTTCCAATTTAGTGTTTTATCCATAATGATTCCTAGAAATTTAGCACTAGTTTCATATGGGAATTTTCTATTGTTTAAATAAACTTCTGTAGGAAGATTCAACCTTCTTCTTCTAGTGAATGGGCACAGCACAGATTTTGAATTAGAAATTGTCAATCCATTATCCAATATCCATTGGTTTAAGTTTTCTATTACCTCTCCAAGCGCTTCTTTGCATTCGTTAATTGTACTTTTAGTGACATATATACAAACGTCGTCAGCATATTGGAGTATTTTAACATCCGACCTAACAATAGATTCTAAATCTGCAACATATGTTGCATATAGTATCGGGCTGATAATGCTACCTTGCGGTAATCCAATTTGTGAAGTTTGAGGCCCTACTAGTTTATCATTTAATTTTACATAAATATTTCTATTTGATATAAGTCGGATGATGTTTCTTATAAAATTATCAGGGAAGTTCTGAACTCTCATTTTTTGAGCCAGAATCGGCAGTTGTACATTATCATATGCAGATGAAAAATCTAAGAATAATGCTAAAGTTATCTTATTATTTGTATATCCTAAATTAATATCAGTTGTCAATTGAATTTGACAGTCGTAGACAGATTTCTGTTTTCTAAATCCATACTGACTATCAGGTATTTTCTCATTTGACTCTAGCCACCACTCCAATCTGTTCTTTATCATTCGTTCAAGCGTCTTCATGACGCAGGACGAAAGGGCAATAGGCCGGTAAGAATCACTCTCCGCTTTATTTTTATTGGGCTTTAATATTGGGCTTATTAAATAATTTTTCCATCCATTAGGAAATTCACCTTTCATCCACATAACATTATAAAGTTTCAAGAGATGTGATTTTGCGGGCAATGGAAGATTTTTTATCATAGGATAATGAATTTGATCCAAACCTGGGGCTGTATTTGAATTTTGTTTGATGGCTCTATTTAATTCATTCAGTTTAAATGGTTTCAGTAACGTATGGGAGAGTTCATTACTTACTTCTTGATTAGTGTTAATAAATTCTATATTGTTTTGAACGAAAGGTGGTGCTAATTTATTTAGAAAATCATCAAACCACTCGCCCGGAAATACAGGTGTATACCTATTCGGAGAGTTGGTAATAGATTTAATTTTTTTCCATATATAATTCATGGGTGTACTCTTATTTAAATTTTGACAAAATTCCTTCCAATATGCTCTTTTTCTATTTTTTATAATTAATTTTGTTTTTGCACTTTCTTTACTATAAAGCACAAAATTAACATATGTCGAGTGATTTACATAATTTCTGAATGCGAGTTTTCTTTTTTCTATAGCTTGTTTACATTCTTCATTCCACCATGTATTATTTTTGATGTTGAAATTTTTCAGTTTTGGAATCGATTTTTCATTAGCTATATTCAGGGCAAATATAAAATCATCGTAATTGTAAGAGGAGTCAATTTCTCAGACATACATTTTTGAAAAGTATCCCAGTTAGCTTTTTTTAGATTCCATGTTCTGAAAATCTGTCTACTTACATAATTTACAAATTTATCTGTTGATTCAATAATAATAGGAATATGATTGGAGCCCATACTATCATCTAACAGACTCCAAGTAAAATACGGTGCCAATTGTGGGGAACAAATTGTTATATCTATGGCTGAATTATTTCTATGATTAATATTTTTGACTAATGTGGCAGAACCATCATTTAAATAAACAAGATTGTTATTCTGAATAGCGTCTAGTAAGAAGCGACCCTTGGACTCTGTGAAGCTGCTTCCAAAAACCTGATTATGTACATTAAAATCACCTCCCAATAAAAAGGGTGCGGGTAAACTTTTAATAAATTTTTCCCATTCATTGTACGAGATGTTGTTCTTTGGACTATTGTAAACAGATACAATTGCTATTTCTCTATTGTTGGTTTTTGTACATATAGAAATACCAACTGTCATCAGATCTGGGATATTATAAATATTTTTTATTTCTTTATAAGCTATATTATTACTTTCTCTTATTTTTAATTAAGATTGCCGTCCCTGCCTTTCCATCTGATCTATCATTTCTTATAATATTATACCCTGCGAATTTAATTATTGAATTTGGCTTGAACCATGTTTCACTAATTAAAGCTAAACTAATCTGTTCATTTTGTAGACAGATTTCCAGGCTTCCCTTATTAGCTACGGCTGATCTCGCATTCCATTGTAATATTTTAAAATTTTCCATTTTTATTTTTTTGTTTTTCATATGTTATAATAAATAAATAAATAGATTTATGTACATATATACACTGTACAGTTGAAATAAATAATACATTAAAGATTAATAAATTTTTACAAATTTGAGACATATATACAAAATTATAGTTAGACATACTCGTTCGATTTCTATCATACCTATATACAAATTAAATAATAAAGTTTTATGTATATATATACACACATACATACATACACAAATATACACCCATACATACATATAAATAAAATAAATAAGAACTAAATACATTATATACAAAAATTTAATTAGTATTCAAGATACTAATTATTTACTTTTTAAATATTACTTTATTTACATAGCTTCATTCAAGCTATCAATTCTTTCCCTGATAATATTTTTTAATTTGTCTTCTGCCATATTATTTATTTCATTAATATTAACACTCTTTAATATAGAATACACCGCTTCAAACATGATATCTAAATTATTATTCGCTTGGAGAGGAACCATTGTCTTTTCTATTTCCGTTACCCTATGAGGATCAGTAGGAACTAGTCCACCTGGTATATTTTTTCTGATACCTTGTACAAAAAGTGCATCATTTATTTTTTTCTGATCATAATTTGGAGGGGAGATTTCTCTTGGCCTTTTGGTAGACCTTCTAAAAGTTATTGTTGAGGCGTACTTCTGTTTGGTATTGAGGTTTTATTTAGTAAGGGAAATTCTTTTAGACTATCTAAAACGGGTGCCTCTTTCTCTGCAAGAGCTGAAAATGAATTAGTATTTTCTAAAAAATTTCTCGCTTCCCTATAAGGTATATTACTCTCGGCCATAATTTGCTTTATTGTTTTTTCTTTTTTAAATCGAGGGCAAAGATCGTGGTTGGTGGCTAAATGGCCAACACTTCC
The DNA here is from genome assembly GCA_011037195.1 of Triatoma infestans. Classification (NCBI taxonomy): domain Eukaryota; kingdom Metazoa; phylum Arthropoda; class Insecta; order Hemiptera; family Reduviidae; genus Triatoma; species Triatoma infestans. The sequence goes on from JAAEAF010006600.1 coordinate 48,180, forward strand.
ACAATTGACACATTTACTTTCGGCCTTTATACATTCTTTAACATCATGATTTTCACCAAACTTCTCACACCTTAAATTTCCCTTACATTGGTCTAAAAAGTGACCAAATCTCATGCACTTTTTGCATTGAATTACTCTCTGTATGTAAGCGTGAACCTCACATCTTACATAATGAATATAAACGTAATTTGGTATCTGCTGACCCCTTATTGTGATTAGAACCGATTGTGTAGGTAAGTACTTTAACTCTTGTGTTTCATTATCTATAGTTTTCCGTTTTAGCCTTCTTATATCAACCAATTCATACATTTGCCCAGGTGGACCCCTAATAACCTCTTTAATCTCCTCCTCAGTCTGTGTTGAACTTCTGTAGTGTGCGGACCAAAGTTCGAGCTCACTCGCAAGTAACAAACAGGCTTACTCATCATTTACTTTTACTAGTTATTTCTTTCTTTTTCTTTTAATTTCTTTCAATATTTTATTAAAATTTTAATTTAGTTTTTAAAAGTGGACACTTAGTTTGAAATTTTTTTTTTTTTCCTCTTATTTTTTATTCAAAAGTAAGTTTCGTTTTCTGCTTTTTTAAATTTTTTTTTTCTGTTCGTGTCTTGTATAAAGTGTAAATAAATTTGTATTATTGTGTATATAATTTATTGAATTTGCAAAATGACCGACAATAGTGGAGGGCAATTGGGTATTCCACCAGATATAGAACAAATGAATTATGAGGTAACTATGGAATTAGAAGGTAAGAAAAATATAATTTCAATAAATCCAGAGAATAGTGTTATTCTAAATAAGCATAATTCCAGACCGAATATCTGTATGGAATATAGAACAAGTGATGTGGGCCCATTTTATATTTTAATTGAAAGTAGAGATAAAGACAAGAAGGGTATTTCCAGGGTACACCCTATGTCTATTGGGAAATTGTTACATATTAATCACCCAGAAATAGCAAATAATATAATCTCAATTAAAAAACTGGGCATAAACAGATTGAGAATTGAGTTTAATAATAGCGTATCTGCGAATAAATTAATGGGAATTGCAATATTAAAAGAGAAAGGTCTAGATGCTTACATTCCTAGATATTTATTACAAAGGCGAGGAGTTATAAGAGGAGTAGATACTGAGCTAACTGAAGGTGAAATTAAGGATGTTATAAGGGGTTCACCTGGGGTAAATTATGAAATAATTGATTTACGAAGATTGAAACGTAGAATAGTGGATAAAGATACAAAAGAGGCTAAGTTAATACCCACTCAGTCTATTTTGGTTACTGTAAGAGGTCAACAGTTGCCTCAGAATGTATATATTCACTATGTTAGATGTGAAGTACATAATTACATACAGAATGTAATTCAATGCAAAAAGTGTTTGAGGTTTGGCCACTTCCAGGACCAGTGTAAGGGTTCCGTTAGATGTACAAAATGTGGAAATAGACACGACCCTAAAGAATGTGATACCACAGCGACAAAATGTATAAATTGTAAAGGAACTAATCACTTGGCCTCTGATCAAAAACTATGTCCGCGATTTAAAAAGGAGAAACTTATAAAACAAATAATGGCGGAAAGTAATATTTCTTATTTAAATGCGAAAAACTTTTTTGATAATGGGAACTCATTTTCTGCCATTGCAGGGAAAGATGCCCCAAATATAGATGATTTGAAAGATTTTCCTATTTTTAACAAAAATATGGGCGGTAATGATAGATCTTTTGCTACTACCGTTTCATATAGAAGGGCGACAGAAAGACATAGATTATTGTCACCTAACTTTGACAAACAAGAAATAAACAGTTTATTAATCGGTGAAGAGGTGAAAAAAAATGTCCCAGGCGGCATTATACCTCAAAATCCTTATCGCCCGAATGAAGTAAGTAAATTGAAGGAAACTCTTCAAAACAATGAAAATTTGGATATACTTTTTGAAGCGGTATACTCTATCATAAAGAGTGTTAACCCGATAGAATTAAATGAAATTTCCGATGAGGTTTTGAAAAATATGATAAAAGAAAGAGTGATTAATTTAAATGAGGCTATATAGATACAGATTTAACATAAAGCTTGTATCTAAGTGTAAATGAATTTTGTAAATAATTTAAATGTATATAGATAAATATTTTACCAAATTATATGTATGTAACTGTACATATATGATTGAAAGTTGCATGAATGAGTGTATAAATTTCGCTTTATTGTGTATGTACCTAGGTTTGACTGTGGTTGAATGTATGAGAATATATATTAAGTGTATATTTTCTGTACAGTGTATATATAGTAGTTTTATAAATTATATATTATTAGCTGTACATTAATGTGTAGGAGATGTGTGAATCAGAGTATAATTTTCATTTTATTACATATGTACATAGGTTTGTCTGTGAGTGAATGTGGAAGAATGTATATAGTGTGTAAATATGTTTTTAAATCAGTACAGTATAATATAATTATTGGTTGAAAATATTTATTTCATTTCCTTATTTATTACAGTTTATTTATTTAAACAAAAAAATAAAAAAAATAAAAAATATATATATATATATATATTAGCTTTATGAAATTACGTCCACTAAAAATTTTACAGTGGAATGCTAGATCCGCTATCTCTAACAAACAAAATTTAGAAGCTTGTTTAATGAATGAGGAAATAGTATTGCTATAATAAGTGAAACATGGTTCAAACCAAACATTAAAGTTGAATTTAAGGGATACAATGTCATAAGAATGGACGGAAAAGATGGAAAATCAGGTACGGCAATTTTAATTAAAACTATAGTTCCTTTCAAAGAAATTAAAAACTTACATAAGATAAAAGGTTTAATGGTAGTGGGAATAGAGGTCAACTTGTATAATAGTTTTAAATGTTCAATTATTTCTCTGTATAATTCACCTACGAATAATATAAGTAACCGAGAATGGGATAAATTGATAAAAAGTATTAATGGTCAGATAATATTAGCAGGGGACTTTAATGTACATAATGAAGTATTTGGTTCTAGTTATACAGATTCCAAAGGTCGCCAGTTACTAGATGTAATACAAGATAATAATCTTGTTTACTTGAACGATGGGTCCCCTACCATTATTAAAAATATTAGACATAAAAATAAATCAGCTATAGATCTTACTTTTTGTTCCCCAAATTTAGCTTCTAAATTTAAATGGAGTATTCTTGAGGATGATATGGGCTCAGATCACTATCCAATCATTATACAATCTAACTTAAATTTAATTGAAAATACGAAAATACGTCCTTATTGTAAGTGGGACACAAAAAAGGCGGATTGGGATGTTTATAGAAATAATTTTAAATTAGAACAAGTAAATTCTTTAACTTATGAAGAATTTATTAGTGCAATTAATGACGCGTTTCAAAAAGCAATACCTCAAAAAAAATAAATTAGATTTCAACGTGTTGAATGTTGGTGGACGGAAGAATGCGCCACTAGCATTATAAAGAGAAAAGAAGCACTTAAAAGATATATGCAACATCCAGATAAAAATAACTATTTAGCATATAAAAGACAAACTGCCCTAACAAAAAAAGTTATCAAAAAAAGCAAAAAGGAATCGTGGCAGCAATTTTGCCAAAATTTAAATAAAAATGTTTCTATAAAAATTATATGGAATAAAGTTAAATCATTAGGAAACCAAACCATATGTAATACTACATTGGAACAGGGTGAGTGGATTTATGATTTTTTGCATAAACTAGCTCCTGATTAGGTTGTAAATAAAAGTGACTTAAATATTAATATTTCTGATAATAAACATTTTTTATTGGAGCCATTTGAATTTAATGAACTTTCCTCTGTTTTTAAATTACAAGCAAATAGTGCGCCTGGTATTGACCAGATTCAATATATTCTTATTTCTGAGCTTCCTTTTCCCTGCAAAGTAAAATTATTAAGCATGTATAATGAAATGTGGTTGAAGGGAGAATTCCCTTCACAATGGAGAAATTATGTTGTTTGCCCGATTTTAAAATCTAACAAGCCAAAAGAGAATAATCTGTCTTACAGACCTATCTCTTTAGCTTCATGTTTATTGAAAACATTAGAAAGAGTGATAAAAAATAGAATTGTATGGTGGTTGGAGATAAACAATAAACTCCCAAAAACGCAGTACGGATTCAGAAAACGAAAGTCAGTAAATGATTGCCAGATACAGTTAATAACGGATATTTTACAAGCCTATACTTCAAATAAGGTACTTCTAGCCCTTTTTCTGGACTTTACCTCGGCATATGATGCTGTTCAAATGCCAATTTTAATAGCTAAAATGAGGATAGCGGGTTTACCCGAAAAATTTATTTCCAATATTATTAAATTAATTTCGAATAGAAATATATATTTGAGAATAAACAATTCATTAATAGGCCCTAGAACTTCAAATTTAGGTCTTCCGCAGGGGAGTATTCTTTCGCCGATATTATATTCTCTTTACACTGCGGATTTAGAAACTCTTTTTTCTAAAGAAATTAAAATATTACAATATGCAGACGATGTTTGCATTTATGTTATTAAATCTTCTTTTCAAGAATGTAAAAATTCGTTAGAAGCTGCATTGTTGAAACTTGAATCATGGATATTTGAAAATGGTTTAGAAATCTCGGAACAAAAGTCTGTTATTTGTCCCTTTACAAAGAAAAGAAGGTTGCCTGTTTCCGATTCAATTACATTGGCAGGACGTACTTATCCATGCAAAAAATCCGCTAAGTTTCTTGGGGTCATCCTTGATAAGACATTAAATTGGAAAGAACACATTAAAATGGTTGAGAAAAAAACAGAAAAATATTTCAACATTTTAAGAGCAGTCTCTCATCATAAATGGGGGGCTGACCCTGAGATCTCGTTACTCTACTATAGAGCCACTATAAGATCGGTGTTAGATTTTGGAGCTATGTTCTTCGGTATGGCAAAGAAAACAATTTTTAGGCCATTACAAATAATCCAAAATAAATGTTTAAGATTATGTTTAGGTTTTCTACGTAGCACTCCAACTGACATTATGTACGCAGAAGCGTGTGAACTTCCTTTAGAATATAGAGTAGAGTTACTATCTCACAGATATTTGTTAAAAATTTCTGTATTTGATGACAAAATTTACAATAAAATTTGTCAGTTGAATTCTAAAGTACTAACTAGTAATTATTGGATAAAAAAGATTTCTCCTGTCTTCTGCGATAGTTTTATAGAAATTTCCAAAATAAAGCATTTAGTTAAATTAAATGAAAGAGAGCCGCCCTCCGTAATGAGCTATAAAATGACATTGTTAAATATTGATCTAAAGTTAATAGGGGACTTTAACAAATATCCATCTAACATTAAAGATACAGTATTTCAAGAAACTCTTGAAAATTTATGGCCAGGTGTTTATGTTATATTTACAGATGGCTCTAAACTGAATGAAAAAGTTGGATGTGCATTTTATGATCCAAAAAAAAATTTCTTTCATATGGCCAGCCTCCATGAATATGCTTCGGTTTACACTGCTGAATTGATTGCGATTCTTTTAGCACTTGAATATATTATAAACTTAAAGGAGAAACACTGTTTTGCTATAATAAGTGACAGCCAGAGTGCCCTTATAAAAATAACCAACGTGAAAACCCCTTTGGAAAATAATTTTATAATTAATGACATTTTAGAAGCGATAAGTTTGTTAATGGAAGATGGGATTATAGTAAATTTTGGTTGGGTAAAGGGACATTGTGGATTGAAAAATAATGACATTGTGGACTCTATTGCAAAGGATGCTACAATTAATGGGGAAAGATTAGATTATATTTCTTTGCCAATAGAAGATTTAAAAAGATATTTAGGAAAGTTAGTAGCGCATAAATGGCAAGAAAAGTACAGTAGCTGTAATAAAGGCAGTTTTTATAAGTCCATGCATCCATTTCTCAAAAAAAGAACGTGGTTTAAGGGCTTAAGTGTTGATAAAAAAGTGGTTACGATGGTGAGTCGTTTAAGAGCCAATCATGCAGTTTGTAAATCCTACATGCATAGATTGGGGCTGTGTTCTTCGCCTCTATGTGAACAATGTCAACAGAATGAAGATTTTAGGCACATTGTCATGACCTGTATTAAGTATTCTCACGAAAGATATAATTTTTTTAATAAAATATTGAAATATTTAGAGTCCCCGTTCAATTATGAAAGTATAATATTCTTAGATAATTTAGTAGTTCTGCAAGAACTAAGTATTTTTTTGGCTGTGTACAAATATGATAATAATTAATTTCTTATTAATTAAATTTATTGTCGATATCCGATAAACCTCGCTTTTGCAACTAGTTATAGTTTCCTAGTAGATTTAAATTGAATGGGTCGGAGGAATATCAAGTACTCCACCCTTAATATGTTACTTGGAAAGAGTGTGTGTGTGTGTGTGGGAGTGCGGTAGCGTGTTTGTACGAGTGTATTATATTATTTGCATGTATATATTTTATTTATTACGGATGTCTGTATTTATTTGGATGAAAGTATTTATTGGAGAGATTGTTTAGGAATAATGAACTATTTAGAATTAGAATCCTTAGTTTGAATGTTAGTTATGATTGAGTGTGGGGGGACCAATGCCGGCCAGGGGTGGCAACTTTTGGTCGTGTGGGAAGTCTTCCTGCACTGTCTTAATATTGGGAGCCACTATCTCTTGGAGGGGTGGGTCTGAGCCGGGATTGGCTAACCCGGCACGTGTGAATGTGAGAGTGAATCTTGTGTAAATAGTGTACAAATTTAATTTAGGTTTAGGAATTAGGGGTGTGAGGAATATCGAGTACTCCACCCCGAGTACTTGTTATTTTAGTTGAGGAAAATTGTTTGAATGAATGTATTTATTGGGATGTGAGTATTTAATGGTATGAGAGGTGAAGATGATGTGAACACAACTAAGCTTGTGAATGTATGAATGTAATGACTGATAGGAGGTTTATTAATGAATATCCTTATAAACAAGGTGTAAAGTGTGGAAAAGTAATAAAGGTACTGTAGCTGGATGTTTGGAGGTGGGTTATGTTGGATATCTGACAATACATTTTTCTCATTCATAGAATAATATTGTGGCTATGGCTTAACAGCTAATGCCAAAAAAAAAAAAAAAAAAAAAAAAAAAAAAAAAAAAAAAAAAAAAAAAAAAAAAAAAAAAAAAAAAAAAAAAAAAAAAAAAAAAAAAAAAAAAAAAAAATCTCCTCCTCTGATAATTCAGTGTCAACCCCTCTATTAACAGCTCTTCTTTGTAACAAATATTTAGGTATGTAAATATTAAACCCTTTTTCTCTAATAACTTTAGATTTTATTAATTTATTCGCTGAGATACCATTATTTAATTCAATTCTTAATCTGTTCATGCCCAACTTTTTAATTCTTTCTATATTTTTCGAAATGTCCGGAACATTTACATATAACAGCTTACCAATTGACATGGGATGAATCCTGGATATACCCTTTTTATCTTTATTTAAACTCTCCACAATTACATAAAATGGACCCAAATCATTACTTCTGTATTCCATTGGTACAGATCCTACACTATTATTTTCCCCAGTATCACTTACTTGTTCATTTATTATTTCTACTATTTGAACACCCATTTCTATATCAGGTGGGATTCCCACCTGCCCCCTACTATTGTCATTCATGTTCTAAGAAAAATAAAAAAATAAAAAAAAAGGGAAAGATATCGAAATTATACAAAAATGAATTAAAAAAAAAACTATCACTCTTTATTAAGAAAAGAAAAAAAATGAAATAAAATATAATAAAACACACGTAAGAAGAAAAATAAAAATGAAAACAAAAAATAAAAAACTTCTTTTAAAAGAAAAACTCAAAAGAAAAGCTAGAAATAAGAAGGAAAAAAAAATTAAATAAATCTTTTATATAAAAGTAAAAGAAATATTAGAACAGCCTGTTTGTTTGTCCGTAGTGTACTTTGGTCCGCACTCCACGGTTGCTCAACACAGAGTGAAATCGCACTTTGGATAACCCGGTTTTCTTCAAATTTGGAATTTTATCAATGCTTCTCTGTATTAATATAACATTAGTGGTAAAACCTTATATAGTACTGAAGTGGTACTTTAGAAGTAAGCTAAACGCTATTGTTCCCCCCCAGAACTCCCAAAAAGATCAATTTTCTCGGGAAAATGTTGCGAATAAAAGTGGTGGGAGTATTTATGTGTGGTATTTATACGATCTTTAAAAGAAAATCGTTGAGACGTTTCTAAAAAATCACGAAAAACAGAAAAAAAAACTTCAGTAAAATTATACTTCCGGTTGATGGATTGTCCGTATTTGTTGCGGTGGTAGTATCTAAACGGAATACCAAGTTACAGTTCCCTGAAACTTTTTTGTTTTTGAGATGTTTTGTTAACACATTATCGCTTCTATTCGCTGAAAACATTTTTTCGTAATCAGTGGACACCAAACATGTATTTCAGGTGAACTCAATTTTGAAATTCTGGCACGATCGCACTATTTTAATTCTAGAAGTAAGAGAAAATAAAGATACTTAGTAATACAAATTTTGTAAAAATTATAACTTTCTAATATTTTTAAATACGTACGTGATAAGAAATATTTATTACATAAAACACAATATAATTAACAACTGTTCACATTTCGTGGTCCTACAAACTAATATGGCGGCCATTACTAACTTTGAAACGTACTTGCTTCCTCCTAGTGCTGCATTTTAGATTTTTTAATTTTTTAATTGGCTTGAAATGTTTTTTTTTTTTATTTAAGCGAATAGTGTATTGTGACATACTGTGAAAAAATATTCCGCAATTTGGCCACAAAGTAAATAGGTAAACCACTGAGCTCCAGTTAAAATAAATTATGAAAATAAATCTCGACATTAATGCCCCAGTTTTAGAAATATTTTACTTTAAACAATTTCTTTCGGCCCAAGAAAATATAGGAGATGCATCATGCTGAACTTTAGGAATGCCTTCATCTAATGAAGCAGAAAGAGTAGTGAGGATAAACCTGTAAATCTTCGGCACATATCAGATAAGGAGAGTACTTATTCTCTTAGAGAGAGAATAAAGGCGAGAGGATGATTGTATAGCAAGCGCCAAACCTTGTAGACTTGTAGGCTTCATGCTAACTACTGTCCTTGTATACTGGAGTAATTATCGCTTCTTTTTTGTTTACCAAGGGCGTGGAATGGGGCTCACTGCTTTTCCGTATAGTTTTATTTTTATCCCGCTTAGGATAGGTGTGGTGAGGCTGGCTACAAACTGGGTGGGCATGCCCTGTGGCCATTTTGTGTTTAAAACATAAAATATTTTGAAACCCAATTTCTTCCCCAGTTGAGAAATTGAAGTCTTTGGATAGTCTTCAGCAAGTTATTGGCACCTGTTGCTTAATATTGCGAAAATAAGATACCAAATCTGTATTTTGTATTTTTATTACTAAATGGTTCGTCCTCTTAAAAGGAAGGTTATAACTGAAACAAATAGTATTCATTTTCCCAGCTTAGGGTAAAAAAAAAATAAATTAATTTACATGAATGGAAAAATGAATAAGAAAAAACATTAAATGAAAATGCAATGAAAAAATCATCAACATGAATTTCACAATAATAGTACAATGTTTTTCTATTTTCATGTAAACAGAATTAAAAGGGGAATACATTTTCCTTCATACTGTTTTGACAAAAGTATCATCCGGTGAAGCAAAAGGAGCTCTTCGGTTGGGAAAATTAATTTCCCAATGAATTGCCGGGCATGCAACTCTGAGCGTAAAAGGCCAATGGCGGCATGGCGCCCCTCATTCATTCTTAAGACCCTAGTTAATTCTTAGGCGTTTGAATTAATTTCCAACTCTCTTGTTTCTCTTCATAAAGAGTATGTGTGGGGGAATGAGGGGGGGAGTTTAGTTGGAAAACTTCTTAAGATTATGTCGGCAGAAAGTCTTTTGGGTGGGGAGTGAGTGAGAAAGCGACCGCCCATTCTCCGCATCCCTTCTAGTTAGCCCTCGCTCAGGGCCTTCTACTGTGTAAGTGTGCGCACACACATACACTAAACGGCTTAAAGAGAGAAAAACCCACTTTAAATAATTTATAATGATAATTTCACTATATCTCTTACTCTGTGTGTGTGTGTGTGTGTGTGTGTGTGTGTGTGTGTGAGTGCGGAAAGGAAGACAAGGATAGCGACAAAGCAGGCCAAACTTAATTTCCAAAGCTCACCGACAGAGGGCAAAGCACACCGCTCTCCGAAAGAAAGACCTCCCTGACCAGAAAGCTATACCATAATTTACAATTTTCTCAGTTAATGAATGAATAAAAATACCATTTCTCAGTATCATTCTATTGCTGTTATACCGGCTCTGCTGTCTGAGACAGTACTTCTTTCAGCTTTCTCTTACTGCTGGTAAGCGGAAGAAATACTGTGATCATGACAAATTTCCAAAATTAAATTTCCACCGGAAATATATGTTTTGAAACCTTCCAGTTCCTGTTTTGTCGCGACGTTCTGGAAAATGGCCAATCCATCTTCTTTAAACTGCCTTCCGACAACACACTTTATACGTATCATTTTTATTTCAAACCTTTTTTGAAGGATTCTGTTGGAGAGGATTGCGGAACCATAAGGTTTTCTCCAGGCAGTACTTCCAAAACTTATTTGCCACTATTTCTGATTAAAAATTACTCAGCGCTCCCCTCAGACTCTAGCTTCTTTAACTGAACAAACAAAAAGAGGCAAGCAACTAAAGATGTTGTTCCAAATAAGATAAGTTGAAGCTTAAAATTATCAAATTACTTATCGAAATAGACCATAGTAACTTTTGAATTACATACATTAATGAAGGATAATAAAAATGACGAATAACATTAAAAATAAAAATAAAAAACAGATACGTGTTATCAATTTTTTAATTTGCGGTGTTTTGCTGTCGAAAGTTCCTTTTCAAAAAAAAAAAAAGACTAGCCCGAAGTTTTTATATTTTAAAACATTCAGGAGATTGGAAATGATAGAGTGGTGCATGGTCGCGTCCAAAACAGTATACATAGTTATGCCATCATAATGTGCGGTATGCAATTTTTCAAGTTTATAATCTGTTTATGAAGGTGTGCTTAAGGAAAAAGAAATGATTGTATACAAAACATTTGGGCTCTAAAATAACTAATTGGGCGTGTGGGATATTTTTAGTAGCTTCAATAAGAGCACTCAGTTGGGGCGCACCCCGGGGAATGGTGTAGTAGTTACGGCGGAAAGGAGGGTAAAGGGGTTCCAAGACGAAGTCCCCGATGAATAAACAAGAACTAAAACTTAATTACATTGAGTTGCCAAAAATTCAGCATACTAATCTCTATAAGTTCTAGGTAATTTATAATTATAATATAAAAAATAGTGTTAATTTGATAAAAGAGCAAATTTAACCACTTTGCTCACAAAATTCAGTTTACTTAGTTCAGTCCGACTTTTATATTATACAACATTATCCTTTGTTTTCAGTTTTTTAACAAATTTTAAATATTTTTTTTTTTTTTTACAAAAGTTTTGTCAAAGACGATCCCCACGGGCTGGCGAAGCCACAGAGTTACGCTACAGAGTGTGTGTGTGAGTGAGTGAGTGTCTCTGGCGAAACATAAAATGGCAAGTATGAAGCTCGAACTTACAGAATGAGACCCAATTGTGTGGCAGAACTGTCTGACGGCCCCGAACAATCTTAAAACACGTCCTGAAATCACCGAGAAAAATTACCCCCCATCAAAACACAACCAAAACTCTATTAAATAGTACTTCCGGTTAACCGATTTTCTTCAAACCCATGGAATTCTAACAATAACGATACCGTAAAAAAAACGACAGAAAAGAAAAAAATAAAGTTGCCCGATTTGACTTCGAGAAAAACCTTCATGTTCGGATTCTGCGATACTTCTAAAACTGAAAATCAAGTTTGAGTTTGCAGCGATTTGTGTCATTTTTGAGAGATATTTTGCTTAGACACATTATTGCTTGGATTGGCTAAAAACGTTATCACATTCAAGCAAACTAAAAATACGTTTTTCCGATAAGAAATAGTATTAAACGAAATATTCAAAATAATTTACAATCAATAGGAAAAATTAAATATTACTTTTTTGAAAAGCGTAACTATTTTTGACTAGATGTTTTTTTCCATTTTAAGAAAATTATATAATATTATAAAAGTGTTGAAAAATTAAGGTATATTTGAACATATTTCCCCCAAGGGAAAGTTTACTTTGTGTTTTCTTTTAAACATTTAAAACTAAAATGGGGTAGTGCAAGGAAAAGTTTTTTGCTTTTTTACAGTTTTTATTGTTAGCAGACTTTTCCAAGTTATAAAAGTTGACAAGACTGGGAAAACTAGAATCCCAAGTCCATTTGAATAGTGGTTTAGCGTTGAGGAAAATAAACTCAAGAAGCTCTCCAGGTGCGTTGCGCTAAGGATTTTTCCACTCTGTTTGTTTGTTTGTTTTTTTACGCTATAAACTTGGTGTTTCTAGTAAGAAGAGTCGGAGAGAGAGAGGTGGGGAACAGTACTGTTAATAATCCGGTTCAGCGATTAAGTTGACTGCATTATTACAGCATGCTTACTGCAACCTTTGTATTGTTAAGTATGTAGGTCTTTTCTTAGCTTAAGGTTATGGTAAAACCTATATGGACGCTCCTTTCATTGTTAACATGGGCAGGGACCACTCCCCCTGGCTTTAGTCGATAATTATTCAAGAAAATAAACTTTCAGCATTTGAACTTTTGGAATATCTAAATATATAAATAAAAAAGTTAGTTGTGGAACCATATATTGAGAATCTGCGTGTATGTGTTTTAACAGAATATCTCAAAAACTAAAAGATATAGGAAGCTCAAACTTGGTATTCCGTTAAGGCACTGCCAACGCATCAGACATGAAGAAACGGAAGTGCATTTATTTTTTTTTAGTTTTTCGTGATTATTTCAAAAACGGCTTCAACGATTTCGTTTAAACTTGGTATCTATACACATATATACCTAAACACTCACTTGAAACATTTTTCCTTCAATATAATGTATGGTTTTACTACATACATAATATTAAGACACATTAGAAGCATTGATAGAATTACAAATTTCGAGAAAATCGGTTTACTGAAACTGCGATTTTACAGAATAGGTTTTTGAGTTTTATTTTGAATTTTCTCGTAAACGGTTACAAAGATTTTCTTTAAACTTGGAATGCTCAGCTCTATAGATAGAATCGTATCACTTTTATTTAAAATATTTTTCTGAAAACATTGATTTTAGAGGTAAAACTGGTAAAACTGGTAAATCGCGAATAACTGAAAAAAAAAATTCAGTTAAGTTACACTTCCGGTTGATAGATTTTGCTTGAAACCTTGGTATCAGATGTGGTGGGTAGCACCTCTAAATGGAATACCAAGTTTGAAATTCCTGCGACTTTTCATTGTTGAGATATTCTGTTAGCACATATACACACACACACAGACTATTCGCTAAAAACAATTTGTTGCGACTAAGGGGCCCCAAAACATGTACTTCCGGTGAATGTAGATTTTGAAAATTTGACACGCTCGCAATACGTCCTCTTGTACAGGAGGAGGAGTAAGAGAGAAAGTAAAAGTATGTTGCGAAGCATTCCACACCTTTCTGTTACTTCAGCTTAGCTTACGTAAAGTTAAGCCTTGATACATAGCTTCCCCAGAAAACAACATCAATAATGATTCAAATAAAGATATATGTGTGGAGTTAGCATTTAGAATTTTAAGAACAATCTCTGTATCTTCTTGATTTCTCTTAAGTAAGCGGAAGTATTTGCAATTGTATGAAATTTTCGAAATTTTGTTTCGACCAGAAAATACATATTTTGAGATGCCCTGAGTTTCGAAAAGAAATGTCTTTAGCAAATGGTCGTCAGTATATGTGAGTAAACAGTGTGATGGATACCAGAAATTATATCTATAAATGTATTTCATTTGAAAAATATCATTATTTGAAGAATATTCAAACAATCGCTGGCAAAAAGGGTACACCCAAGTAGAAGTTCATAGAACTTGGTTAGCTTTGTCTACCCCTTCTCACAGGGAAGGATTTGAACTAACAAGAGAAGGCATTCTTTCAAGAGAGAGTCTAAATTCTGCTTTCAAACAGGACAGTCTGAATTAGACATTCTACCAGTATTACTCAAGCAGTCAACATCAGTGCCAGTCATAAGTTAAAACATAAGAGTTTAATCTAGCTAGTTTCAGTATTTAATAAGCATTTTATTGTGATATTGTAAAGTACTTAAATTCACTTCGAGAATATATTTATTTCAAAAAGAGTGGTGATCTCTTGCTTATTTCCTAATGCTTCCCTCTCTCTTTAAACATTCTCACTCACAAGCCCATTTACAAAACCGTTCTTGCTACTAAACGCTACTACTACACAAACAACACACCATCACGACGACATTACAACAGATATCTCAAAAATAAAAAATCGCAGGAAGCACAAACTTGGTACTATCACCACACGTGACAAAACATTTCAAGCAAAATCGATCAACCGGAAGTGCGACTTTTTTTTTACTTTTTCGCGGTTTTCTCTGAAAATGATTCCAACGATTTTCATTAAACATCATATATTATCTATACATGTCTATAGCTCTTTTATTTAAAGTTTTTTTACAGAAAAAAAATTTTTTTTGGAGGATCCTGGGGGAGCAGTAATGTTGAAAAAAAAAAAACCACTTCGGTACAATATATGGTTCCAGCACTTATATAATATTATGGTGCATTAAGAGTATTTTTAGAATTCCCACGGCTACAACGATTTCTCGTTAAACTTGGAATACAAACAGCAGAGATATAAAACAATCACTTGCATTTATAACATTTTCCCGGGAAAATTGGACTTTAGAGGAAGTTCTATGGGAAGAACTACGATTTTTTTAGCTGCCATTTACACTGCCGTTAGAATCGCGCTAAGCGGTTGCGACTGAGGTTGCTGTCGGACAATCAAGAACAATATCGATCTAAACATAGCGTAATTAGTGCCCATCTAAACGTTAGTAAACAGGCCAGGTCAAAACGTATATTTCCGGGAAAAAGTCGATATCGCAATTTGACTCGATTACAATAGTTCCAAATTACTAGGATAAGAGAAAATAAAAATATTTTGAAAGCTAAGTAAGAATAATCCATATCTTTAGCTATGATAATATTTTCTTCTGGTATTAAAGACAACGAGAATTTCAAATATATATAGATATTTAAAAAGGCTAGTACACACTTATATAATATTAAAATAATATTTTTTCTCTTTCGTTCTTCGGGATGGGAGTTTTTTATAAAAAGTCACTATGACAATTGGCAATATAGGAAGATTAAGGGGTTTTTGACGCTGTGTGCGATCTTACTGCGTTAAAAAGATAAAAGTTCTGTTTAAGTGTGTGGTGTGTGTGTGTGTGTGAGAGAGAGAGAGAGAGTTGTTGGGAAATATTCCCCGCCACCTCCATTTTGTTGAGACTTACTGGATTTTTTTTTTCTTTTTAACCCCTTCTCCTCTCTGCTTCTATTACGTATACACGATATTTTGTGTGTGTAGTGTTTTCTCTTGCTTTAAGTATGTTTGGCGAGAATATAAGGAGTGTGTGTGTGTGAGAGAGAGAGAGAGAAAGAGAGAGATTGAGAATAAGAATGAGAACGAGTGAGAGATATAAATAGCCCCTTATCCTACCAGTTCTCCAAAGACGCTACATCCCTTAAAGTTTGGTACCTACTACAACTAGCGCCCACTAATATACGGCACCAAGTATCTAGTACAGTATTGCCAACTGTTCCTCAGTATCACACTATTTCCCCGTTTTGCTCTGCTCCCCAAACACACAGTACACATCTGGAAGACTTCCTTTATCACGTCTCCCTCCGGCTATTCTCGTATTTCCTTGCTTTCTTTCCTTCTTTATGTAACCTAGTTAGTAGGTAATATATACTGGAGAATGTGCTACTTTATTTTTCTCCCATTTTTTTTTTTATACGTTTTTCATGGAAGATTATGGGCTAAATGGAAAGAGAGGGGCAACCTTGTTTTTTTTTTACATCGCGAGATTTATTTCATTTCTTAAATTTGTTTTTGTTTTTTTATCCTCAAAAAATTAAAGCATTATTAGAAAATGATAATGATAAAGTCTATCAAAACAATCAAATAAAGCTCCCAAGAATTTACCTCAAGTTATTCTGAAAGTTATCTCAAAGTCAAATTCTTTACTACATATTCAGTTCCTTTAATTTTTGCACCAGGTTAAGGAACTATAGCGTTGTACTGAGAACTCATACTAGAAGGAAAATCAAACTATTGAGCTACCCCAGAATCCCCCATCCAATAATAAAAATTGGTGGTTTTTTTTCATCGGAAAACCCATAAAAATCAAAAGGATAGGTATATAGCTAGCATTCTAATTTTAAGGAAAAATTGTTGAAAGAAATCGTAGTCGAGAAAAGCCCTAAGAAAGTCAAAAATCTATTATTATTCAAAAACATTCATTTCTGTTTAAGATTTGTTGAATCTAAAAAAACAAAATGTTAATTTTACTGAATTTAAGTTCAGCCCACCAATACTGGGCAACTTCTACCTGGGATTTTTATCCAATATGTTGTCTGTGCTTCCTTAAAAAAAAAAAAAAATCTAGTGTGAAACACTCACACGGCGTTCTTACTCCTCTTAATACACTTTTATATATAAAATGGCAAATTTTCCTTAAATTTCAAATTTTGCTCATCTGTCCTAATTTAAATATAGAGGTGGTGGGGATGGGAGGGCCAAATGCCAACCTACCAACAGTGGCAGGTAGATAACGGATTACACTGTAGAGAGCGCCAATAATATTGAACAAACACATTTGAATTTTTACGTCTCAGATTCCTCAGAACCACCTAAAAATATTTTTTTCAAAAATTGTTACAAATAAAAGTGATAGATCGATACTGGTGACAGTTTCTGTGACGCTGTGATACACTAGTAACTTCCGGCTGACCGGGTGACCTCCTAGTGGCAAGAAAATTCCAAAAAAAAAACTCAAAAACTTTTCCTGTAAATTCGCAGTTCCTGTTAACCGCTTTTCTTCAAATTTGGAATTCTAGCCATGCTAGAAATATAAATGGCGGAACCATACACCATTACTGAAGCGGCACTTTAAAGGATAACTGAACGCTACCGTTCGCTCCGAACTATCTCAAAAATCATCCGTCAATCAATCCATCAACCGCAATTGCGACTTTACTGAATGTTTTTTTCCACTTTGTCGTGATTTCCTCGAAAACGGCTCTAACAATTTTCTTTAAAGTTCATACACGATCTATACACATAAATACTTATCACTTTTATTTGAAACATTTTCCTGGGAAAATTGATTTTTTGTGGGGTGGTGGGGGAACAGTAGTGTCCATGCTTTTATCTAAAGTACCACTTCAATATTATACACGGTTTTACCACCACATAATATTTATACACATTGGAAGCATTGATAGAATTGCCAAATTGAAAAAAACTGTTAACTGAGAGTGCGCTATTTTATGGAATAGGTTATTTGGAATTTTCTCGAAAACTGAATTTGATTTTCTTTAAACTTGCAATGCTTGCTGCATAGATGAAAACGTATAACTTTTATTTGAAACATTTTTCTGAGAATATTGATTTCAGATGAGTTATTCAGTTAGATTAAATTTAAATTTGCCCTAACTTTGATAGTTTTGACTTAGAGTGCTCCATTTAAGGCCGGTTGTAATTTTGAAGGAAATTTATTAAATTGTATTAATTAGAATAAGAGAGAGTCGTGTTTACCCAAGATTTTTTGTTTGTTTAAACATTTTGTAGTAATGAAATAGTTAAACAGCAGATCACTAATGCTAGCCACATCCATAACAGCCTAAAAAACATATTGTCGAGTTCTGCGGCGCTTACAGGAGGATAAATGAGTCATTTAAATATGGTAACTAGGTAATTTATATATTGAACTTTTAAGGAAAGGTAGCAGGGGGGCGGCTATAATTAGATGTAAAAGAGATGTGTGCACGTGACGCGGAAGCTGTAGCAATCCAAGAATACTACGGATGGAAGGATATGTGTGTGTGTGTGAATATTTATTTAGTAACAGGTTGGCAAGCATGAAGTAGTGGGAGAAAACAAAGTGGCTTCAGTCAGCAGTATGAAGGAAAAAGGAGAGAATGTGGGTTTAGCGATGTGGAAGGGGCTTTAGTGAAGCGGAGTTTGGCTGTAGGTGGCAGAGCGCTGTGATACACGCATACCAAGACATTCTATACACATGAAACATACTAAATTCATACAAATACATACGCACACCCAGACAATACGTATATGAATACAGTAGAAAACGGTTTTAGTAAACTCTCCATAGTAACTGAAACATCATCTTTAAACTCCACGCGCTCGCACTCACACACATCTACACACAAACAAACAAAATCTTTTACGCACAAGAAACTCTATTCTCTCCGTTCTCTACTTCGAGCTGCCAACACTGTGTCTGGAGCGAAGTCCGCTCACACAACTTGCACGTACAAACACCCTCCTTCTAGAAACTTTCATCGAAACAAGAGAAATGTACTTAGCATTTTGCATACACATTTAAGTTTGAAAACATTATACGGATTACAATAGCCGCCCGAACTACTTCTATAGGTAACTTCTTGCTACAATGCTACTAGAGGATGACATCCAGGAAATGTCTTCGTCTTAAACTTATCCAAGACAGTTGTACACACTCCCCCAGCTAACCTCCCTACACGAATTTACAGCCACACATGTGATGAGTTAACCTTTATCTAAAGTTAACATACATAGAATGAAAGTGTTTCGGTAAATTTGAAAACAAAAAAAAGCATTCAAGCGAATGGTTTGGAATCTATGAAATTCGAAAGGAAGAGTTCATTCTATTTGTGAACATATTGATGTGGTAAATAATTGAAATAAAAATGAATTAAGATTGGCCCATTCTCTTAAGATTTCTCTTTTTATGTACCTTTTCTTAGACGTCATTAATATAAATTCTCAGCTTCCTATAAACAAACTTGCGAAAAGTTGCAAGAAGGTTAAACTTCATATTTATGGACATTTAGGTACTATCACCGCATCTGACACGAAGGTTTCGGTTAAAAATTCAACAACCAGAAGTCCAACTTTACTGAACAGTTTTTTTTTTTTTTCATTTTTTTTCGATTTTCACGAAAACGGCTCCGACGATTTTTTTTAAAACTTGAAATGCTTACTACACAGGCGAATATATCAAACATTCCAGTAGTGAAATCAGTTTCGAAAATATTAATACGAATGCTGCAGTAAAAGAAAAATATAGAGTGCAATAAAGAAAAAAATAGATAATGCAATGCAGAATGCAAAAGAAAATATATAATATCTGATATGAAATGCTCACTCGGTCTTCTTTTATTGCAACTCACACGCTTTTAATATCGTAATTCTACCAAAATAATATGTTTTCTTAAAAAAAAAAAAAAAAAATCCAAATAAAAGCGATAGGTACATTTAGAAGACAAAGTTAAAATACGAAAAAATCGTTACTACTCTTTAACCGAGAGAAATATGATCACTGCCGCCTTGAAGACAAGTCTGATCTCTACCGGTAATTAGCTGAAAATACTTTCCTAAATCGCCTCTTCCAGGTCTTACTTTTTAGAAGACCTGGTATCCGGTATGCACCCATGCCTCTGATCTTTCTCTGGTAGTTCCATCGGGAAGTATCCTTCCATTGGAATATCTCTCCCCACAGGATCCTCAGGCAGTGTTTCTTCAGATATCTTCTGAGTCTATATGAAAAAACAAAATTGATTAGCATGTGCAGCCTATTTTTGCGCACATTGAAACACGCCTTCAGATCATTATGTATCAGTTATAGCTGTTTTGAAAGGACTTAAACCTGTTTCTGTTTCGAGTTGGGATCGATTTCGCGAAAATGACGAACAAACATAAACCTGCTTTCTTCATCCAAATGAAAATTCTTTTCCCAATGAGAAAACCTCAAAGCATGTGTTTTTCCAGAAAATATCGAATTAAAAACTTGTACACTATCATAGTACATAGCAATCTAAAGAAAGTTGAAGTTACTGTATGTTGAAGAACCTACGGTTAATTTTATAAGATATTTTTATATTTATATTAATTTTATAAAATATGAAAGACGCAAAGGGCTGTTGCTTTTTAAAAACAGAGGATTTCGTGCACTCTGTAAAAAAATACATTTTCCTCCAGTTCTGCACCCTCTCAACAGTTTCTCAACCTGCCTTCCTTCCCCTGAATGAAATGAAACACAGACTGAATAGAGTAGACTGAAACTGGTCATTGTTTACTTATATACTTTGTGTTCCAACCCCTCCTCGCACTCAAGTGGAGAACCTAACAGAGTCTAACTTAGTAAACGTAACAAGAAACGACTTAAGGACCCACCCTACAAACACCGTTATCCCCGGCATAACAGTAGTACCAAACTTGTTCTGTTCATATACCAAACAGTGTGGCCTTATTTCCATGTTTTGCTCTATTATTATAAGTAATACTCCCGTAAATCAGTATAATCTGCTTGTAATTTTACCACGCCCTACAGCTTTCCACTGCTAACTTGACTGTGCATAATCCTATATATGCATTCCGGATTAAAAATGTTCCTTTTTATTTTCACTTAGAAGCCTTCGATTTCCTTCCTGTCAAGGAGTTTCCCGGCATTCCTTTGGCCTCAGGCTCCATCATTCTACTTATTCATTACAAAATATCTTTCTATAACAACTTCGAAAAATTTGGTAGTAATGCATTTTGATCTTTCAGGCGCCTCGGTCATTCTCATGCTTAACACTAGATTCTTTTGATTGATACAGTCTTAGTGGTTTGGTATAAATGCACTTTTTTCTGGTTTGAGTTACAGCTCAACACCAGAAGATATAGGAATTTTCTCCATCTTCCCAAGAGTTCTGCGGCATCATGACGTTCTAAGTCAAGAGTATTGGTTATAACTTAAACAAACTACAATTCTGAAGAAGCCTGCTGCAATCTGGAAAACTGGCCGTTTATACCAACTCATTGCTGTCTCAATCCGAAGATTCTAGTATTCTTTAATAAACGCTTCATAACTCCCTCACAGTATCCTTGAACATAGATGGGGCCTTTGATAAGGTCTGATGGCCGATTGTTTTGGAGTCACTCAGAAGAAAGATTGTCCACAAATCTTCTGAAATTGATTCAAAGCTACCACACCCGAAGGGGGCCGCTGCTAGTCACTCAAGCCGGCGAGATTTTAAGGCCAATAACTAAAGGTTGTCCTGTCCGCAGGGCTCGGTGGTGGGCCGTTCCTGTGGAACCTAGTTATGGATGAATTGTTAGAGCATATTGAGAATATGGACTATTGTGATTCGTTTGCATATGCTCATGACCTTGCAATAGTTGTCCATGGTGACACAAGAGCAGCGTGCTATCGTTTTGGTGACCCGGATAAAGAATTGGTGTCAGGGCGAGAAGCTCAGATTTTATTCGAGAAGTCTAAAGTGATGCTAATGAAAGGCAAGCTTCATCCCAGTCGCCCTCCCTGGATTAGGGTGGACGATCACAGAATAGTCCATGTGGCCCAGTTTGAGTACCTGGGCGTGCTGCTGGATTGGAAGCTTTCTTTTAGCCCCATATTCAGTGGGTTGCCTCCAGATGTCTCAACTTGTACCAGGGAATAAAAAGAGTAGCCCGTGGTGAGTGGGGGCTGAAGACTGGTGTGGCCTTAACCATTTACAGGGGCGAAATAGAGAATGTCGCAGCGTATCCAGCTGCCTGTTGGGCTGATAAGGTTGACATGCAGTCGTACAGCGGCACTCTATTACGAATGCAAAGAGCCATTTTGTGCTCGGTGACAAGGGCCTATGGCGACATCATCCACGGTCTCCTTACCGGTGGTCGCTG